>CAWUPB010001194.1:17144798-17402298 GCA_963924115.1 Dovyalis caffra | reverse complement strand
CATGGTATTCTCTATATTACTTGATTCTCTAATGAAATCTTGTTTTTCAAGCTTGTTAGTTTCGGAAATTTTAGTTAGATTGGACTTACTGTTTGTTTTTTGTGTTTCTAACCTAAGCCTTCTTTTCAGGAGAACTTCATGTCTGTGGAGTTTTCATCACAATCCAGTATGCCAGATGATTTTGATGACAATTTCATTATTGAAGTTTGTAATTCCGTGCAAGAATTAATGAAAGGAATTGTTGCAGTTAAAGTAATTTTAGGCGAACACTCTGGTGCATTGCATGATCAAGCCAACAATCTATCGAAATTGATTGGGATCCTTCACAGAGAAATGATTGCCCAAAAAGACTCATTTGAGGCCATGGAAAGAGAAATTAAGCATATAAAATCCGTTGAAAAGGAAAAGGAAATGGAAATTGTTATATTGCGCAGAAACATTACCTTGCTTTACGAAGCATGCTCCAGTTCTCTCACAGAAATCGAAAACAGAAAAGCTGAAGTATCAGGAAATCCTTTTGCTGCTGGTGATATGGCAATGAACTGGAATCCTGCAAAATTTGCTGATTTTGGAGGGCATAATATTCCATCCGAGGAACATTTCAAGACCATGGCAGAAAGATTGTTATTGGTTGTGAAGGATTTTGTTAGTATGAAAGGTGACATCACAGAGGGTGACAAGAAGGAAATGAAAGTCATGATATCAAATTTGCAGAAAGAGCTTCAGGAGAAAGACATTCAAAGAGAGGGGATTTGCATGGAGCTAGTTAGTCAAATTAAGGAAGCAGAAGCGGCTGTAACAAGCTACTCGCTAGATCTGCAATCTTCAAGAACTCGCATCCATGATTTGGAAAAACAGGTAGATGGGATGGATGAGGAGCGGAAATTGTTGGAGCAGAAAGTAAAGGAACTTCAAGATGGGCAAGCCATATCAGCAGATTTACAGGAGAGGGTCAGATCGCTGACTGATGTGCTTGCTGCAAAAGAGCAAGGTCAGTTTAGTGTGACTTTGAAACGAGTAGTTTTAATTGCTGTTGTTTTCTAATTCTTCATTTAGATAATCCATGATAACTGATGCCATTGTCAATTACAGAAATTGAATCCCTGATGCAAGCGCTTGATGAGGAAGAGGTCCAAATGGAAGATTTAACTAGCAGAACAAAAGAACTGGAAAAGATTTTGCAGCAGAAGAATTTGGACATTGAGAACCTTGAAGCTTCTCGTGGAAAGGCTCTGAAAAAGCTTTCCATCACGGTGAACAAGTTTGATGAGCTCCACCATTTCTCTGAAAGTCTCCTTGCCGAGGTTGAAAAGCTTCAATCACAAATGCAAGAACGTGATGCTGAGATATCTTTCTTAAGGCAAGAGGTAACTAGGTGCACCAACGAAGTTCTTGTTGCATCTCAGATGACCAGCAAGAGAAATTCAGATGACATCCATGAATTGTTGATGTGGTTAGACACGTTGGTTTCTCAAGTTGGGATGCAAGGGGTGAATCTTGATGATAGCAGCACGACACAAGAGCACAAGGAATTGCTTCAGAAGAAGATTATTCATATTATATCTAAATTGGAGGATGCACAGGTGGTTGCTCAAAGCAGGGACACATCATTGCAAATGGAAAAGAATAAGGTAGAGGAGTTAACAAGTCGAGTAGAAACTCTTGAGAGCGCTTTACGTGAGAAAGAATCCCAATTAAATATGCTTGAAGGGGTTGAAGATTTGGGACAGCCAACTAATTCAGCCTCTGAAATTGTGGAAGTTGAACCCGTGGTGAGTCTTTTAATCTATCCTTTTACTTGATGAAAATTAGTTGTTTAGCAATGCACCTGTTAAATTAAAACAGCAGTAATATATTGAAAATTTGCTGTATATCGTGTTATTTTGATCTCCATATCACCATTAAATCAAAGATGTTTGGTAACGGATCCTGACAAACAGAACTACCTTTTCCCCCTTACTGTGTAATTAAATTGTTCTATGTAGTTGAAACAAGTAAAGCAATCTTAGAGGTTGCATCTTATGATTGGCTTGCTTCTATGTTGATTATTAGTGTTAGGATAAGCTTGTCAAAAATTTTGAGTGACACATGCCAGTTATTTTTGTATGCTTGTTGCAATGCTAGATGAGAAAACTACTTATGCTAATTGCAATTTAAATCTGGAGTACTTGAGAATAAGCTCAGTTTTTATGTGTTTTCCATGCAGATAAACAAATGGGTAGCCCCTGGGCCCTCCAGCTCTTCTCAAGTTCGCAATTTGCGCAAAGCCAATAATGATCAAGTTGCTATTGCTATAGATGCGGATCCTGTTGGCAATAATAGGTTAGAGGATGAAGATGATGATAAAGGTAGTCCTAGAAGATGTTTTGTTGCACTTTGATGTTTTTTGTTCTAAAGCAGTTTGATTCTTATTTCGTTTTCCTCTTCCACCTCAGTTCATGGTTTCAAGTCGCTTACTACATCGAGAATTGTCCCAAAGTTCACAAGACCTGTGTCTGACATGATTGATGGTCTATGGTAGGATTATCTGTTTTATTCTCAGTTTGATGCAAGATTTGCATTGCTTTCATAATGGGCTGAAAAAATCTTATATATGCAATATTTCAGGGTTTCTTGTGATAGGGCATTAATGCGACAGCCTGCCTTACGTCTTTGTATAATTATCTATTGGGCTATCATGCACGCACTTCTTGCAACTTTTGTGGTTTGACAAGCAACACAGGTTAGCCATTCTTTTATTTAGGTTTCTATTCGTGCTAATCTATTTGATAAAACGATTTGCTTCAGTTGGTTATTAATGTGGTTCTCTCCCAGTTATGTTTTTTATTTGATCTTAAATGAATCGATCTTTTGATAAACTTGATTATTCTGTTTGGAATTTGAATTCCACGGTATTTTGCCATTATGGGTACAAACTCTACACTTGCATATTTGTTTAGTGTGTTCAGGAGCAAAACAAATACAAAGTGATTTTACCAGTTTTTAACATTTTTTAGGTTTAGCTATGTTGTAATTTCTGATGAACCTTTGCTTTAACTTTTTGATATCGAATCTTGGAAAAAATTGGATGTTCAAGTGATTGAAAGTCCACCGAAAGCCAATTGCGAAACTTATGTTTTTTTAGGATGGCCGTGTTTTATTTTTGTGAATGGTGGTGAACTGGTAGATGTTTGAAGTATGCTAGCGAAGCAATTGATGTAGATACAAGCGCGCTTTCAGCTTGCAAAAGTTTTGCACTTAACTACTTAAGGAAATGAAATCTATCAGGGTTAAGTTTTTCCTTGATTTGACAAAGTTGAATAGTTTTGCAGGTTCTGATTCGGTTTAAAGGCTAGATGGGCGCAGGCTCCTTCCAGGATTGTATCTCTGTTGGATCTTTCAGCCTGTCTGTAGTGTAGATCGATACTCTCTATATGTGGTCAGATTGATTATTTTTTTAGCTCAACCAGGCAGCTACGATTGCCATTTTATTTTTACAAATCGCAGATTTGCTCGGTTGCATCCAATAAGGA
The DNA here is from genome assembly GCA_963924115.1 of Dovyalis caffra. NCBI lineage: Eukaryota > Viridiplantae > Streptophyta > Magnoliopsida > Malpighiales > Salicaceae > Dovyalis > Dovyalis caffra. The sequence continues at coordinate 17,398,786 of CAWUPB010001194.1, read as the reverse complement.
GAAATCACCATTACACACGATATAGGTTTAGATTTTGCTTACCTGAACCCAACAAAAATCGAACTGCATTACTGTCATCATCAGAATTTTTCTTTACCAGTTCAAGGGTTCCTCTCTTTGAAAATTATACAACAGCAGCAATGCTTTGTTTGTTATTGTAGTTTGTACATATTGGGTCTCTTGACTCCATTTTTTTTTGCTAGCTAATGATGTATCCATTTTTTTGTTCACGATTTGGTTTTCTCGCAAGTAATATTTATTTGCGCTGAACCTGACTTTATTCATTTTCTGTGATTATTTTGTGGTTTTTTTTTATACGCAAATTCAATTCATTGAGAATTTAAATTCAAATATTATGAAATTTAGATCTTCCTTCCTGAATTTCAGATTATTGTGAATGAAATTCAGATTACTGGCAAGTGACAAATATGCTACTATAGATAAGATACCAATGTCCATAAAAAGCTCCAATCCTTTAACATAGACAAGCATGGAAAAGCAAATGGGCTACTTATTTACTTGTGATTTGAAGGGGAATTGACCTGGTGTTCAAAATCTTTCGCATTCCCTTTGGGATTCTCTTGAAACCTTTGAATCCTGAAGCACTTCAATTCCACCCCCGTTGCCTCCCCACTAAGCACAAGGTCCGACAAAATCCTCCCCACGGCCGGAGCCATCTTGAACCCATGACCTGAAAACCCACCGCCGATCACCACATCCTTCCCAAACTCCCCACCAAGAAAATCAATCACAAAATCTTCATCTGGGGTCAATGAGTACATGCAAGATTGAGTAGCTACCGGTGCACCGTAATCAACCATGCCTGAGAATCTCCCCTTGATCCATTCCTTCATAGAATCCAATGAAATCCCAGGAGCCCATGGCCTCTTATCAGGGTCACAATAGTGCCCACCATGCACGGCGACCTTGATCAAACCCGGAAACTCCAACGATGGTGTGCCGTAAACATAAGGCTCCCCGTAGCTTGCAAAGGTAGGAAAATCACTTCCGAAGGCAAACTTCCCCTCATTCCCTTCTTTGATCCTCCAGTAACACACTGCAGTCTCGAAGGCTTGTATTGGCAGTTCAAGTCCGCGAACCGTTTTAACTAACTTGCTCATCCAAGCGCCAGCAGTAACCACACATTTTTTACCCCAAAACTTTTCACCATTTCCAGTCACCACATTTACCCCTCCTTTTACCTCATCTCTAACAATGTCTTTCACCTCCATGTTGTCTCTCAGAACTGCACCCTTCTGAAATGCCAATGCTTGAAACATGGACACTGCCTTGGTGGGCTTTATAACCCCACCAATCTCAGCTAACACTCCAACCCAATTCTCCGGTATGCTAACCCTGCCTGAAAATCGGTCGGCCACTTGTTGGCTGTCTAAGACTCTATAGGAGAGGCACTTTTTCTCACAGCTAGAGATAACCGAGCGAAGGCTCTTGTTGTCCGACGGTCCCATATCGAACTGCTGGGATTTGAAATAAACCTTGTACCCGATTTCTGATTGAGCCTGCTCCCAAATTTGTGAGGACTCCATGACCATGTCGCAGTAGTAGTCTTCAGGGTAAGTTGCTCGCATAGTACGTGACTCACCATGTGAGGATCCACGGTGGTGCAAGAAATCAAACTGCTCTAGCAGTAGAGTTTTTTGGCCTCTTTTTGCTAGTTGATAGGCAGTGGAGCTGCCCATAATGCCGGCTCCGACAACGATAACATCAAATTGGTGGCTGGAATATTCCATCTCTAGCTCTCTTAGCACAAGAAACAAGATGTCCAATGGAGAGGTTTTCTTCTCTTTGGTTAGGTTGGATCTGAGGAGGAAGTAGTAAGAGATGAGTTCCCATGAAACGGACGATATAATGCTTTAATATTCGAAACATGTCATGCCACGTTGTAGTTTGGTTTGTTACGCTTGGCAGCCAGGCAGGTGTTATCCACTTGTGTACATAATGCTGCATTATGCATGTGTTTTTTATAAGTGCATTCCGATGTTATTTTAACATAAAAAAAAAAAATTTAATTTCAATTGATGTTAAGTAAATTTAATATCGGTAGATGAAAACTAAATTTAATATGGTAGATGAAAACTAGCTTAAAAATATTTTATTTTCATTAGATTAAACAAGTAGTAAAAAGTTTCTACATTTCAATTTATCATGAAAAATTTAGGCTTTTTCTAACGTGTGCTCTAAAGGCACATAAGTGGATTAATGCAAATAGAATAGATTCATTTTTATAATTGAGTAAAATTTTAATTAATATTGTTGATTATAAATGTTAAAATATTCTATTTACATTAATTAATATGTGCCTTTAGGATACATGTTAGAAAAGCCTTATAAATTTTAATCAACTATTTCATTAGATTAGGTAATTAAGCCCACTGTTTCTATATAATTGTACATTGTTTTATCGGTTCTTAATTTTTTTTCTTGATATTTATAGATAATGGGCTCGATTGCTCGAAGCAACTTTTGCATTAATAGAAATTAAATTTACTTCTTAAAATAAGTCAATGTTAACATACATCTAACTTCGGTCAACTATTAAACTGTTTCTTAAACAAAACTAGTTCAAACTTGATACTATTAAAAAATAATTATGACTAGCTATTTGTAGATAATGAAAATTAAACATCGATCTTAGCTAAATTAAAACAACATTTGTATCGCTAGACCACATTTCTTAATTTATTTTATTGATCGGTTATAATTATAAAGGAAATTTCTATATTATAGGAAATTAAGGGCTAATAATAAAAGATAGCATAAATAGACAGAAACTTTCTACTTGCCTGATCTCTTCCTTGCCTTGATGCTTTAGAGTACTTACAAAGTAATCTTTTCTTTTACAAAACAATATTTTTTTAATTAAAATTTTTTTTTCCTTCTGAAATTGAAAATTGACAGTTCAATTTATACCAAAAATGTACAATTAAGTATATTTAAATACGTATAAATTTTAACTAATTAGATCTATAGACCGGATTAAATGCATCGTATGATGGCACCATGACTTTCTAGGTTGTGTTTAATCAGAGAGATCAATTTGAAGTGTATAAACAGACTAAATTACCATCTAATCCACTTTTAGTTCGTCCAATTCAACTTGTGATCACTGTCACAGTAGTGAGATAGTGATAAGACTGAATCTGTACTTCAAAACAACAATGATAGGACCTCCTACCCAATACCCATGGGGTCAATGCTATCTTCACATGATTTTCTTATGAAAGATCCATTCCACCTGAAGTTTTCAATTCGAATTTCTTTATCAAACTTTTGGAGAATCTATATATTTATAAAACAATAAAAAAAAATTGTCATTAAAAAATGATGATCTCTTATAACATAAAGTTATTATCTTTTACAACTAGAAGTTATGATCTCTTAAAATAAAAAATTATGATCTCTTGTAATAAAAAGATTACGAATTTAAATTCTAATAGACTAATTTATGTTAAGAGACTTGAGCATGTGAGTTAAAAAAAAGGACCTTGCTTATAGATTTATAAGAAATTTTATAGTATTAATTACAATAAGTAAGTAAAACATAAAAAAAAAAATTAGTTAATGATGTTATATATATATATATATATATATCAAAACAATATAACGATGATGTTGTCACGAGTGATTGTATAAAGATTCCCTATGCGTTTTTATTTTAAAGTCACTAAGACAACGGAGTAGATTATAAAATAGTCCTTCTAGTTTTGATAAACAAATTAACTAGTCCTCTCTTTTTAAAATTTAATTATTTTTTCATCCATTTTACATTCTTTTTTATTTTTATTTTTTTTAAGTTTTAAAGAATATAGAATTATTTGTTAAAGAAGGACTAATTAATTAAATTTGTAAAGCCAGAGGGATTAATTTATAATTTACTCATAGACAACGTGATAAACTTGGGTAGCTGGCTTGGCTCCACAACTGAAAAAAGAAGAGATAAACTTCGAACTCCTTTCTCCTCCTTGGGGGGTCAATTGTACAAATTTGAATAAAAAACGAAATTGACACGTGGGGGTTGAGATTCTCTGTAGAGTAAATCTTAGGACTATTTTGTTTTTTGTGATATAAATAGTTAATCAAAATAAATATTTTTCAATCTATTAAAACCAGAAGAATTTGCTGTAATGTTATCAACAGTGACAGGAGTGTCAAGGTGATTGGTTAAGAGATGGTAAATTAATTCAGTCCCCCCACAAAAATGTTTCACTTCAAAATCTACAATTTGAATTTTTTATACATCATCCATATAGTTTTCAAGAGTTTTCAATAAGGCCCATGCTATTAAATAGATAATAAAATCCAATGGAATTTTAATTTTTTTTCAGCCTTTTCTTATTTATCTCATTCTATATATATATATATATATATATATATATATATATATATATATATATATATTAAAAACCAAAAAAGCATAACGAAGTTGATAACGGATTCATTATTAGTTTCCAAAGTTATTTCGATGGTGAAGCAGCATTGAAATTTTAATATATCATTTATTTTTTTAATTAATTTATCAAAGCATCTCAATGATTATGGCTTTGATTGAATAAATTTAAAAAGAATACTTTATTGAGTGAGAATAATATAAAAACTGATGTTTTTTAGCATATAACTAATCGATTTTCGATGCATTGTTTGTAATTAAAAAGGAACATAAAAATTACACACTATAAAAAAAATACACTAAATTATGTATTAAATAAAAATAAAAAGTAAAGAAAAATAGAAATAAAAAAAGAAAGTACCCGATATTGAAGAAATAAAAAAAATAAAATAAGTAGTTAAAGTTTATAAAATAAAAATAAATTTGATATATATATATAAAAGAAATGCCAAACTAATCAAAATGAGATACTTTTGGTTCTTGGATATCCAAGTAAATCTTAAATTCTATCAACGATGTCAGTTTTCTTAGCTCAAGAAGGGTCGCAATTATTGAGACCTTTTTTGCTTTTTAGGGTAAATAATTGAACTTTGAAGTGTCCTAAAGGTATAAAAAAAGGTTTATAAAAAGCCTTTTGAAAGTATCCCAATCATGTGAAATAATGATCATGTTTATAAAAGTTTACTATTTTTCTAATATAATCTTTTTCCAAACTCTTAAATTGAGATTATTTTTTAGTACGATATCAAAATTTTAATAACGAAATGATTATGAATTTCAATCTCATATAATAGATCTGTATGAATTTTAAATTAAAAAACTTTCATTTAACCATTTAAGTTTTTAAATTATTAAAAATTTTTAATTGAAATTGTTATTAATATGACATCATAGACTTAATAATTAAATATATTAAATGATCACGAATTAAACTTTTATGTACATATATTTTCCTTTCAGCTATAGTGCATGATGGAAAGTAGTAGCCAGTGATAACATCATGCGCTATCGGGCCATCTGCCATCAGCTGAAAAGAATGAAAAGAATAAAAGGGTATATATCATGCACCGCCGCAATCAAAAGCTTGGAAACATAATAATGGCTTGATATCTGTCACAATCAAATCAATTAGCATCACTAATCTCTTTTGATAATGGCTTATGCAATCACGCAAAACAGCACATTCACATTAAATTTTTCTAAGTGCTTTGGCTAATCATTCAATTCAGACAAAGAAAATGCTGAACTGCACCTTTGCCATCTTATGCTGCTATGTTATAAAATCCTAGAAAATTCATCCAATCTTCAAGGTGATGAGACGTTATATTTACTACGGTAAATAGATCTGTATTTACATTTTTAATTATATTTATTATATATTTTTTAATATAATTTAAGTTCAATTTATCATTTTTTTCTGACAAATTCTTTTTCAGAAATGTCTGGATTGAAATGTAAAAAAAAAAAAAAAAAAAAAAAAGTTGTGCTCAGAAATGCAAATGTAGCAAAACCAAGTTTTCAATGAATCAACAGTTAAGAAAAATTGCAATAGGGGAGTATTGCAGGTTACAACATGCCGAAACTGCGAAAAAAAATCTGTAAGGAGCAAAAGAATTACAGAAATGGAAAAGAAATAAGCAGCTTAAGGTTCTGAAGCTGAGAGCTTAGTTTCTTCTCTAACTACAACTGTTTTAATGTTTTAAGTCTTCTTGATTATCCATGCGTTGTTGTGATTTATAAATTAATTCAATAAACAAATAAACTAGCATTACTTGTAATTAAAAAGGAACAAAAAAATTGCACACTATAAAAAATACTCTAAATTATGTGTTAAATAAAAATAAAAAATAAAGAAAAATAGAAATAAAAAGGGAAAGCATACCCAATACTGAAGATATTGTTAGAGATCGATATAAATTATATTCTAGAGCCTCACCTATAAGCTTAAGCTTGTAGGTGAGATGATCATTTAATATAGTATCGGAGCTTGGTTGACTTTGAGGTCCCGAGTTCAAGTCTCATCATCTTCAATTTCTCAAGTATTAAGCACAAGACAATATGGACTGCATGCAAGTTTCATGCCTCAAATATTGGGTCTTTCATTTGAGGGGATGTGTTAGAGACTAATATAAATTATATTCTAGGGCCTCACCTATAAGCTTAAGCTTTTAGATGAGATGATCATTTAATAGATATATATATATAAAAAAAATAGTTAAAGCTTATAAAAATAAAAATAAATTTGATATATATATATATTGGCATTTAAATACCAAATACTCCAATAATAACGTGGCAATGCCAATCTAATCAAAATGAGATACTTTTGGTTCTTGGATATCCAAGTACATCTTAAATTCTATCTCCAGAAGATAGATAGAGATGTCAGTTTTCTTAGCTCAAGAAGGGTCGAAATGATTAAGACTTTTTTTTCTTTTTAGGGTAAATAATTGAAGTTCGAAGTGTCCTAAAGGTATAAAAAAGGTTTATAAAAAGCATTTTGAAAGTATCCCAATCATGTGAAATAATGCTCATGGTTATAGAAGTGTGGTCTTTCTCTATCGTTTAAACTCTAAAATTTAGATTTTTTTTTTTATATAATATCGAAAAAATTTTGATAACGAAATGATTATGAATCCCAATCTTATATAACAAGTTTTTATAAGTTTTAAATTCAAAAAAATTCATTTAACTATTTAAACTTTTTTATTAAAATTATTTTTTAATATCACATCACAAATTTGATAATAATCAAATATATCAAATGATGACGAATTAAAATCTTATCCACTAATCATGAATCCAAATCTCATATAACATAGAGATATACAATTTCAAGCTCAAATAATTTAAGATTTTCACCGCTTAAACTTTTAAAGTGCATTAATTTTTTAATAATCATGATGGAAAGTATTAGTCAATTACAACATACTTACTCGACATCATGCACTACCCGGCTATCTGCCATCAGCTGAAAAGAATAAAAAAGGATATATATCACGCACCAGCCGCAATCAGCAATCAAAAGCTTGGAAACATAATAATGGCTTGATTCTGTCACAATCAAATTAATTAGCACCGCTAATCTCTTTCGATAATGGTTTGCTTATGCAATCACACAAAACAGCCCATTCACATTAAACTTGTCAAAGTGCTTTCTCTGATTATTCAATTCATACAAAGAAAATGTTGAACCGCACCTTTGCTATGTTATAAAATCCTAGAAAATTCATCTAATCTTCAAGGTGATGAAACGTTATATTTACTTGGATAAATAGATACGTTTTTAACTACATCTATTATGTTTCTAAATGTGGTTTAACTCTAATTTATTCTTTCTTTATTCGACAAATTCTTTTTCAGGAATGTCCTTCGTTGAAATGTTAGGAAAAAAAAAAAAGAAGTTATGCTTAGAAATGCAAATGTAGCAAAACCAAGTATTCAATGAATCAACAGTTAAGAAAAATTGCAATAGGGGAGTATTGCAGGTTACAACATGCCGAAACCGCAAAAAAAATCTGTAAGGAACGAAAGAATCACAGAAATGGAAAAAAGAAAAAGCAGCTTAAGGTCCTGAAGCTGAGAGCTTAGTTTCTTCTCTAACTGCCACTGTTTTAATGTTTTAGGTCTTCTTGTTGGGCTTGAACACATACTCAAGAATTGAATCTTTAATTGATAACATTTCAGGGAACTCATTCTTCAGCTTTGTAGCATCCAGCTCATTGTTACTCCTTGGTGCTACTATCACCCTGGCCTGCTCTTCTAAATCAAAGTTCGTCCATTTGAATTCGGGATCGATGTAGTCTCGATACATTTCTAAGATCTCATTGTGACTTACCACTCCTGGATTGGTGAAGTTCCATATTCCTCTGCAATTTCTTTTGGCCATCTCGATTGAGATTGGTAGGAGCTCATCTAGCACTGTCATGCTATTTGGTATGTTCACCACTTTGTTGTACCGAGAGATTTTCGTTATGAAATTTCTTGGATTGCTGAGATCGGATGATATCGGCATCCGGACTCGCAGCGTGCAGACGCTCTCATATTCTCTCAGCAGCTCCTCCACCTGCACATTTAACATTGCATAATGTTTCACACATGACCTGACCTAAAATTTAAGCTAACATGGAAGGTAGAAAGAGGGCTATGTATTTGTTACCATGGCCTTGGTTTTGGAGTAGAAAGAGCCTGTGAAGTTCGGTTTATCCTCCTCTTTGAATCCAATTCCTGATCCTTCTTTGTGATCTTGATCATACTCAAATATGCAGCCAGTTGCAAAATTTATCATCAAGAGATTATGCTCCTTGCAAACGTCTGCTAGAGTCAATGTACCTACCACATTAGTCCTAATTGTTTCGACCTTGTGCGATTCGCACCAATCAACATTAGGCCTTCCAGTAACCCCAGCAGCATTGAACACATGGGTTGGATTTACTTTCTTTATATCCTTCAGAATTGACATTCTGTCTTCCAATCTTCCTTGACCATACTCAAATGCAATGCCCCCATCTTTACAAAGCTTCCCTAAAAATCCCCCTATCCAACCGGTTTTTCCGTATATCAAGAACTTCAGTCCTGAACTGCCATGACTCTTGCCAGCTTCCTCTGCATCCCTTTTGTGTCCATTCTGAAAGAACCATGAATCATCATTGGAGTGAGCAATCATACTCAAGCGTGGATGGGGATGAAGAGCAGCAGATATATCATCCCACCAATCAGGATTCTTGGTGTACCATTCCATTGTCATCTTTAGCCCTTCCTCCCAAGGAGTCCTTTCCTGCCACCCGAGCTTCTTGAGCTTTTGATCATCTAAGAAATATCGATGGTCATTGAAAGGCCGGTCGTGAACATGGTTGATAGCCTTTCCAGGATCCAAGCCGAACAACCTACAGATATCGTCCGCCACATCGAGGACTCGCCTCTCCTTCTTGGTCCCAATATTATAAACATGTCCGATAGCTCCCTTGTGAAGAATCACATCAAATGCCTCGGCCACATCCTCACAATATAAAAAGCTTCTCACATTTGATCCATCACCATGAATCGGCAACTGCTCGCCCTTCAATGCAAGGAGAATAAATTTGGGGATAAGCTTTTCTGGGTATTGGTTAGGGCCATACACATTGTTGCCTCTAGTGGTAATGATAGGAAGGCCATAAGATCTATGATATGCCATTACCAACATTTCAGCCCCTGCTTTCGTCGCAGAGTAAGGATTCGTCGGAAGAAGCTGTGAAGCCTCAGGATTGCCAATGTCTGTCTCCATGTCAGTTTCACCGTAAACTTCATCAGTACTAACATGAATGAACCTCCTGATTTTCTTTGTGACCTTACAGGCTTCAAGAAGTACATGAGTACCGTATATATTGTTTGTTGTAAATTCAAAAGAATTCCCAAATGAATTATCCACATGAGTTTGAGCAGCAAAATGCATAATGGTATCAATATCCTCAGCAATTAACAGGTGATTTACAAGATCAGCGCAAGCAATATCACCCTTAACGAACTTGAAATTCGGCGAGTCGCGACATGCCGCAAGGTTCTTGAGGTTGGAGCAGTAGTCTAGCTTGTCAAGGGCAATAATCTTGTAATCAGGATAATCCTTGATCAATCTACGAGTGACATGAGAGGCTATAAATCCAGCTGCACCGGTAACGAGGATCTTTTTCGGTGCATATGGAGCAGAATCAGAAGACATTCTTCTTGTCTCACTGCATCAAATTTTTTACCAGAGACTTAAGAAATCTTGACATTGTCACATAACTAATTAGCTTAACACAAACATCAAATATTTTGCTTTCCTGATCTCTTACAATCTCTCAGATCTAACACTTAATTAAAAGTACAACATTATCTTAAATGCATTGCTTCTCAGACATCATAAAACATGCAATGCCATAAATTTAGAGGCAGTTCTATCACCAAAAGATCATGTAAAAACCATGACCAAACTTTCCTTACGTTAAAAAAAAGTGCAATGATGAAGCCAGTATATCAGTAGATTCATGTGACACAGTTTCTTGCATAATACACCAAAAAAAGAAGAAAAAAGAGAAAGAACAAGAAGACTTACAAGAGTAGTAGAAAGAGTTGCAGAGGGAGTGTTCATGAAAGGGAAAGGATAAAAGAAAAGCAGCAGTTAAAATGTAGGATTATTTTGAAGAAAATAATGAAGCAAAGAGGGAATTAAGGTGATAAGTTGTTAGAGATTAAATAGGTCTCTGACTCTATATTAGCCTTTAAAACACAATTTACGTGTTATATTTCTCCTTGCATTTAGTATTGGTAGTTAGGCCCTTATTTAGTTGCTTCCTAATCTTTTCTACGTAGATTAACAGAGAAATTTTCAGATTAACATTAGAAAAGGATAACATTTTTTATTAATTAGAATCTTACTGTTTACTTTGAATTTAATAAGAGAAAAAATAATCAAGTAATTACATTTTTGTTATATTTTTTTATTTTGGTTTGGAAAGTTTAGAGTTAATAAACATGATCGAACATAAGATAATCTCAATCCAAATTGGGTTTATAACAACCTTCAATTAAACATAACAAGATATTTTTCGACGCACCAGCAATTCTCCGATCCAAATGGAAGAAAACTTTGTGTGAAGTTTGGTAAACTTTAAAGATATTATTTAGGATAAATAGTTCAATTTGTTCTTAGATAATAATCTAAGTCTCCAATATGTTTTTACTTTTTTAATTACATCTATTATATTTCTAAATAATATTTAAGTCTTGAATCTCTTTTTCGATCATAACTAAATATTTTGACCGAAATGCTTTTGACTAAAATACTAAAAAAAAAAACAGAATAAAAAATTATAAAGACTTCAAAAAGGTAACATTCAGGTTATTCACTTAAATTTTTTTTTTTTTTTTTTTGCATTTTAATCAAAAGTATTTTCGATCAAAAAATTTACTCATGATAGAAAAAATTAATTGAAAAAACATATTGGATACTTAAATATTATTTAAAAACATAATAAATGCAATTAGAAACGTAAGAACTAATTGAAAACTCAAACTATTATATAAAGACAAATTGAACTATTTACAGTATTATTTATTAAGTTTTTAGTTCTAAAATTGAAACAAATTTATATAGATAAACCGAAAAACTAGTTTTGCTTGAATACAACCATGCTTTGCAAGTGTTTTCCTCCCATTTTCTTAGCAAAGGTATTGATTTAAGATGGTCCTTAATTGCAGATACGTTTTCAATAGAAAGTAGAAACAAAATATACCTCTTTGAATCCATTACCCTGACCTTGTCCAGGAAAATCTCAGGTACAATTATTTGCCTAATTAAATTGCCATTATTATCCTCTATGGGCTCAAGAATATTTTGGTTTTATATAGAAGGCTTTGCAAGTCAACATAAATTAAAAAAAAAAAAAAGTTTTCTATACCATTTTAGATGTTATTCTGATTTTTCGATCTATTGCTATGAGATGTTTTGGTATCGATGATTTTGGTGTTTTGTTTCGAGTTTAATGTATTATATGTGTATTTTGTATATATTTCATATTAATTTACAGATAAAACTATAACAAGCAGATATTATTTCTCATAATAGAAAAGCATTTTCTAAATAAGAAATATCTAAATAAATAATTATCACTTATCAGTTTTAATCGATTTATAATTTTGATGGCTAGGAAATTTACACGAGAAACAAAGTTGAATTAAATAAATAAAATTCATAGCAATCAGTACCAGAATGGTCATCCTTGTTTTAACTCTTTTTTTTTTTTTTTTGGTTTTTTTAAAACTCTTTTCTTGTCAATGAATGACTATGTCATCTAATCATAATAAAAATAATAAATAAATAAATAAAATTTATCTAATTAGGAACTTTAAGGATATTGATACATAGAGACAATAAATACAGCATATATAGCAAGTACTTAATTACTACTATTCCTATATATATATCCAAGAAATTAAGTTTTACATGAATTGTTTTATTTGGTTGATGTAGTTACAATCGAGACGATGTGATTGGGTTAGTTCATTCAACTCTATGATATAATTTTTATGCAATATCTTGCCTAGAAAAAAGAAATCTCTGTGTTTTCTTAATTTGTTGCATGAAATTAACAATATTGTCGTTTTTGTAGCACCAACTTCAAACACACCCCATATATATATAATTCATCAATTATGTATACAAGTAAAACATATTTGAATTTTAATGATAGTACTTTATTTGATTATTATGTAATAAAAAAGAATTATTTTTCATTGTATAACGAGAAATTTTATATTACTACTTCAAAAGTAATTATCAATTGTTACTCCATAAGGTAGAGACAAACACAAAAAGAATACGAAATACGAGAGAGAATTTTTTTTTTTAAAAAAAATTGAGTCTAGATAGAAATATTTATATCACTTTTGATGTATTAGAATGCAATTCCCTCTCTCTTTATTTTCTCAAAAATGAACTTATAGATTAATTATTGGAAGTATATAATAGCTATTTTTTGAGTATTTTAAAATTTCTCGTATGTAATCTAAAATCTGCAAACCTTCCGATAAACAATAATAATAATAGTAAATATCAACGTTTTTTTTATCCGTTATAGTTTAAATCCCATGAATTTAGATGTAAAAGGCATAATTTTATTTGGATTAAAATAGTAAAATTAACTTTAAAAGAAATTTTTGCTTGCTTTCCATATAGATTGTGATTTATCCGGATCAGTATTTAAACTGCTATATTTGATAGAATAAATACTGGTAATTAATTTTTAAGTAATTTTAAAACAATTTTCTTCTTGATGCGACTAATAATTTTAAAGCGAAAAAGATTCAACAAATGACAAAAACAAATTCCCTATATGTTTTACTATGTTCAATAACTCCAAAGCAAGATGTATAGGCAGTTTTTTTTAAAATTAGAATCAATACTATTTTTATAAGGTTTTTCCTTTGTAGAAAACAAAAGATTCTCTTTTTGATATAGCTAATAATTTCAAAAAAAAAAAAAAAAAGGAAACAAATTTTTTATTTGCTTTCCATATAATTTGCGATGTATATAGATCACTATTTAAACTATATTCAAGGAAGTAAATATTGATAATTATTTCTTGAATATTTTAAAATTTCTAGGGTTTGATCTGTGTTATTTTTCTAATCACATAGATTTGTAACTATTAATTAACCTTGAGCCTTCATCCGCTATAAATACTGCAACTTCCCGAGATACTAAATCACCATTCTATTCAAGTCTATAAACTGACATTCTCTTACCATATACATTAGCTAAAGATGGCTAGGGTTTCTTGCAGCCTATTCTTTGTCCTTCTCTTTATTTTTTCAGGTTTTTTTTTTTTTAATGTTCCCATGAGACCTTTATTATCATTTCCTTTCCCAAATGCCTTTGATTTTCATCATAACCTTGGACTGATTTTCTTACATTTTTTAAGAATTATCTTTGTATTTTAATGTGATTATATATTTATAATATTTTTCATATTTTGTGCAGTTACTCTGTCGGTGTCTCAAGTAGAATCACTACTGTGCAATGATGAAATCCCTACTCCTGTTGCAGGTAAATGTGATTCCTCAAAATGCCAATACGATTGCAAGGTTAAATGGAACGGCACTGGAGTATGCATTCTATATGCGGAAGATGTCTTCAATTGCATTTGCACCTGGAATTGTAATTAATTTTATCTATCCATTCCCATTTCTCTATAGTGGAGGTAGTCAATACATTTAATGATATAAAAAATTCGGTTATGGAATTGCGACCTAAAGTTAAACATGATTCGACATTGATTTAGCTAGAAAATAAAAACTTAATCTTGATAGATGTGAAAATACCTTATTATCTATAATAATAATACTACTACTAAGCAATTCTATGTCGATTATATCATTTTTATTTTTGTACTTTCTTTAATTAATCCATTTGAAAGCTCATTAGGACTTGAGCTATAAAATTGGAACATCAATGTCACCTACCAAACTGATTAGTGCCAGTAAAAATTGATAAATCAAATATTTTCATCATGTTAAATTATATCAATTTTTTTTTAAAAAAAATTTAGTCTTGATTGATGAATAAACTAACTTGAGAATACTTTCACTGTTGAATAAAAGAAAACAAAATTGTCATGCCAGACCTGAATTGGCAATTTCTTAAACTTGGAATCTCCATTTGCAAATGTTTTGCTTAGGGTTGGAAAAGGGAATTCAAAACTGTCACACTACAAAGCTTACTAACTGATTAAATCGGTAAAGATTATTTGAAATTAAATACTGCAAAAAATGGGTATGAATAATAAAGATGGAAAACATTATTCTATTTGTCGTCTAAAATCCAGTAATCTTCTTGTAATGTTTTATTTATTTATTTATTTATTTATTAAGAAGTTTGATGGGTTTTGAATTACACAATAAAAAGATATCATCTTCTTTCATAAAAAAAACTATCGTTAAACTAATCTTAACCATATAAAGCCTCAATATGCTAAGTGAAAAAATTAATTGACTGCATTGAATGTAGCTATTATTAATTGAGTCTTATGACCAATCTAGTCGGGGGATGATTGCTTTAGGTTTTTTTTTTAATTATTAAACAGTGAATTATAAATTAGTCCTTTTATTTTTAACAAACAAATCGATTAGTTCAGTATGTTTGAACAACTAGTTATTTAGTTCTATGATCATATTGGCCAAGTTTAATTTAATATTACTTTACTAATTTTATACAATGTCATATTTTTCATCAATCTTTTCATATTTTAACTTATTTTTTTATTCATTAAAATAAAAAATAAAAATAAATTGAAAAATAGTGAAAATGATTAAGTTACAAGAAATTAAATCTAAAAATATAAAGACTAAATTATTAATTTTTAAAATAAAAGAAACTAATTAATTTGTTTCTCAAAACTAAAGGAATTAATTTATAATTTATAAGTCATAGTAATTGTTGGATGATCGAATCAATGTGAAACGTCAAGAAATTCGACCGTGGCTCCCTTAGTCTAAGCCATGAAACCGATCGATGTCTTTTGAAAAATCATGGGAGAAGGAGCTGGTTGTTTTAAGGATTCCATTTAATTTGACATGAGAGTGTTTTAATTTAGCAATCTTTCCAGATTTATTTATTTATTTTTATTGTAGGTATTTAATTTATTTTCTTTTCATGTAAGGAGTTTAATTCAGCAATATTTTATTAGATTTTGTAAGGTTATTCAATTTATTTTCTCAATTAGAGTCCATTTATTTTTCAAATTAGAATCCTCTGACTACTTGCAATTTATTTTTAGCTATTATTTAGGAGCTAGGAGTTTTTAATCTAAGGTTTCAGCTATTAGGCTGCAAAAGTATTTTTTATGTGTTTTTTTTTAACAAGTCAAAATAATAGTATTGTTGATTGTTGAATACAACTTTTGAGTTTATTAGTTGAAGTTGTAGTGAGGTTTTTAACCTTATCAAAATCGATTAAGTTTGGAGTTTATTTTATGGGTATTGCTTAATTCATCATGTGTTTTGTTATTCTCATTAAATTTTTATTTTAAATTACTAATAAATCCTTACATCTAATCACTAACTTGATATGTGGTGGTGTGTTGATAATTTACAATAAAAACTTTAGTGAGAATAACAAAATATTCGATGGATTTAATAATATTCTTATTTTATTTGAACAAGTGTCAAGTTATTTAGAATTCGATGTTGAAATTTATAGATTGATTGTTATCTTCACAAATTTGGTGTCATTTTTTATTGTGCATACCTTTATATCAATTTAGTGTATTTAAGAGATTCATGTATATCGCTGTTAATTAACAAAAGAGTATGTCAATGAGATGTAGTCTTCTCCGTTCATCAAGAAATTTCAAATTTGAATCTCTCTTCTTTTTTTATATATATCCTAAAAAAAAGTTCGAGCTTCATCTTTGTCAACTCTAATTTGTCTTTTCGATTTGCTTCGTTCATTACAACCCGGGTAATTAATATTTTCTTTGGGATTATATAGCTACTTGGCCATGTGATCACGTGGAGGGCAGCAAGAATATGAAGGAACAATGATTAAAATTTATGAAAATTCACATGTCTTGTAAGACCTTAATTTTATTTGTGACAACAACCGTTGGTTTGACTTATTCGGTTGTTGCATTAACAAACAATTTTATGGAACGATTAGTACCAACAGATTAAGGTAATTAATTCAATATAAGGAAGTTATGTTAGAAAAATATAAAATCATTTATTTAAAACTTTAGCTAACAACTTAAATTTTTAGGATAAAATGATTCTTTGACATAGTATCGAATTTTAATGATCAAATGATCACGAGTTTGAATTTCGCCATATCACTTTACACGTTTCAAGTTAATTGACTTTCAATTAAGGATGTATATTAGAAAAATATAACAAAATTTTTAGAATTTCATCTAATAATTTAAATTTTTGGGTTGAGATGGTTTTTGAATTAAATTTGGTAATTTATCTTGATATTTTTGTGACACTTCTTAACTAGGATCTTTCAATATTTTTATTAATTATCTATTTGAGAATGGAAAATTAAACAAAAATGAAGAAAAAAAAGAAGATACAACTAATTATTAATTATTGATAAGGGTTATTTGGACTTATCCTATATTTTGTTGTGCAATTAACAAAAATTGGAGTGGAAATAACATTTCCCAATTTTCTCTCTCAAACAAACCTTAAATAGACTGTCTATATTGTTAAGAAAATAAGCAAGATAAATATTCTTGATTATTATCTGATATAATGTAATAATTACAACCAAACAATTAAGGAAATAGAATAAATAAATTATATAAAATGTTTGATCTTTTCCTTTGTTTAGATGTTTGGAATATATAATTTGCTTGATCTTATCTTGATTAGATGTTAGGACTAATTTGTTGATTGTATTCATTATTTCATTTTATGTTTTGAATGATAATTCCTGTTGTTCGTAGGAAATCCTCGTGTCTAATACATGATAATCTCTTCCATCGGATGACATTTATTAATTAACAAATGTATTGAACAACATGAAACACGTACCCATGCGTAACACAACTGACGAGGTATTTGAAGCAGGAAAAGAAAAGAAAAGGTCTTTTCTAGAAATGAAGCAAGAATTTTTTTTTTCCATTCAGTGAGGCTCTATTGTTTAAAATTTATTATTTTAGATCTTTTATTATAATATTATTAATCAACCATCATAATTTTTTTATTTTATAATATTACATATCGATAATTTAATAATTGATCATGTTATAATAGAAAAATTTTAAAAATAAAACATTCCAATCGAACTAAAAAAAATATAAAAAGTCTCTATAAAAAAAACAAATAAATATCGGATCTAATGTAAATTACACACGTAACGTTACAGCTTGATCATTGTTCATTGAAAGTCACCCACAATTTCATCTTAACCCATGTGGGGGATGATCAAGATTGATGAATTAAGCAGCATAAATTTTTAACTATATATTCATAATTAAGACCCTTTGTTTGTTTTTATTTGGCTGTGGACAAATGGAAATAGTACACCAAAAGCAGGCATAAGGCAACAATTCCTGCAAAACGGCCCTAGTTTGAATTTAAATCCTAATGATAACACGGACAAACTTTCTACTAATCCTTCTATCGAAGCTAAATCTACAAGTATTCATGTCTCTATTTAAGCATGTCGATGATACACTAAAGTAAGACACAAAAACACACGAAATAGTTTGAAGATATAGAGTAAAAGTCATCATGCCTTCTTCCCGTTTAACATCCCATGTTGTTATCTTTCCTTTCATGGCTCAAGGCCATACTCTTCCATTACTAGACCTATCAAAAGCTCTTTCACGCCAACAAATCAAAGTGAGCATCATCACCACCCCATCAAATGCTAAATCAATAGCCAAAAACATTGCTAACTACCCAAATATCAACCTCATTGAAATCCCATTCCCCATTGTTGACGGCCTCCCTGAAGGTTGTGAAAACACCTCTCAACTCCCTTCTATGGAATTTCACTTTCCTTTTGTCCAGGCCACCAAACAACTCCAAAAGCCCTTTGAACAAGCACTAGAAACCATGTTAAAATCAAAAGCCCCTCCTTTATGTGTCATTTCAGATTCCTTTTTTGGCTGGACACTGGTTTCTTGTCAAGCTTTTGGTGTCCCTAGGCTAGTCTTTCATGGCATGGGTGTTCTATCAATGGCCATTACCAAATCTGCTTGGTTCCATGCACCAAAACTAGAATCAATGCCAATTCTTGATTCTTTAGATCTGCCTGACATCAAAACTCCCTTCACTTTGACTAAAGCTGACTTGCCAGAGCCACTCCACTCACCAGAACTTGATGACCAATTTTATCAATTCATAGAAGAAGCAGGAGAGGCTGATGCAAAGAGTTGGGGAATCATTGTTAATAGCTTTGAAGAGCTAGAAAAGAGTTATATCCCATCTTTTGAATCTTTCTACGTCAATGGGGCTAAGGCTTGGTGTTTAGGCCCTCTATGTTTGTATGACGAAATGGAAATCAACAACTCCACTAACCCAAGCCATTCCTCTACGTCAACACAATGGCTCAACGAGCAAGTCACACCAGATTCTGTGATATATGTTTCATTTGGTACACAAGCTGATGTATCAGATTCTCAGCTGGATGAAGTGGCTTTTGGCTTGGAGGAGTCAGGATTTCCATTCCTATGGGTGGTACGATCAAAGACATGGTCTTTACCTAGTGGCATGGAGGAGAAAGTAAAAGGTAAAGGTTTGATTGTCAAAGAATGGGTTGATCAACGTCAAATACTATCTCATCGTTCAATAGGTGGGTTCTTGAGCCATTGTGGTTGGAATTCAGTGATGGAAAGCGTATCAGCTGGTGTGCCAATTCTGGCTTGGCCCATGATAGCTGATCAACTACTGAATGCTAAATTTATGGTGGATGGACTTGGAGCCGGGCTTAGTGTCAAAAGGGTGCAAAATCAAGGCTCTAAAATTCTGGTTTCAAGGCAAGCTATATGTGAAGGTGTGAAGGAATTAATGGGAGGACAAGAGGGGAGGAATGCAAGGGAGAGAGCAGAAGGCTTAGGCAGGGTGGCTAGAAGGGCAGTGCAAAAAGGTGGGTCATCACATGATACCCTCATCAAGCTCTTTGACCAACTTCGTGTTTTTATGTAGTATATACTCATTGTGCCGTTATGTGTGTGCGTGTGGGGGAGAGAGAGAGAGAGAGAGGTTTGTCTTTTCTCATCTCTTGGTATTTGAAAATTTTACATCCTTTTTCCAATTTGTAGGATGGGAAATTGAATTGATTTACATGTAAATAGTTTAATATGTTTTTATATGATAATTTGAATTTTCAATCTGGTTTTATATATTTAATTGTATTTTTTATATCTCTAAATAATATTTTAGTTTTCAATTTATTTTTTCGATTAATTTTTTTGATAACTAATAAATTTTTGGATCGAAATACACCGAGTGAAATGCAATATGTATATTACAAATTTTAAGAAATGTCTCTGAAATGTATTTTTTTAAAAAAAAAATTAACTCTTTAGATTTTTTTTTTTGACATTTCAATTAATAACATTTCGACAAGAAATTTTCTCATGATAATAAAATTAACAAAAATGATAGATTAAAGATTTAAATATTATTCAAAAATATAATTAATATAATTAAAAATGTAAGAATAGATTAAAGACTTAGACTATTATATAAAGAAAATTGAGTTATTTATCCTTAATTTAATGGACAAAGCATGAAGAAACTTATATGTTACTTAAAAGGTGAATCAAGTGATCATCAATGTATAATATCAAAAGTCCCTCTCGATTCAAAAATTTAAACTGCTAGGTGAGCTTTTAGGATATACTTTATATTATTTTCTAATACATTTTTTTAAATAAAAACTTTTTTAACTTGAAACTTATACAAACGCATAATATCTTGTGCTCAATTAGAAAAAAAATAAAATAAAAGGGATGGTGAGACTCGAATATGTGACAACTTGATTATTAAAGCTCTAATACCATATCAAATAATTATCTCAAATAAAAAATTTAACTTATTAAGTGAAACCTTAGAATATGATCTATATTGTTCTGTAACTATAGCATATAATAGATGAACATGATAACACATATTTTTTTGTATAATAATTTCTCATCTTGAAGATGGTTTTGTATTCCCGAACTTGCCATATAAAACTAGGATTAATTTTGAAACTTTTAGAGCTCCAAAACCGAAGGATAATTAAGTTATTACTAATAAGGATCAAATATTGCATCTGGTTATTCCAATTTGATGTAATGTAGCTAGGAATTCCATTTTTTATTCCTCTCTTATTTATCTGAAATCAAACAAAGTTAGAACTTATGACCTCTCTTACTACAAACGAGTAGGGAAAAAAAAATTCTTAAGAGTAGCTTGAAAAGTTAAATTTTAGTATTTTTGGGGTCTCAAAGAATTTAGTGATAATTGAGAATTATTTTGTTTGGGTAGTCCAAAATCTCCATAGCTTTTTAATCAGTAAAATCGAAAAAGGATTAGAAAATAGGACAGCAACAGGGGATACATGGATGCTTTATTTTGGGAATGTCCAAAACATATGATCTTCAATCCCTCTAGCTGAGGCCCAAAAAAGAAAAAGCAAATAAAAGGAAGAAAAAAGGGGATCTCATAGGGTTCTGCATCAAGTTAGCTAGGTATTAAAACCAGATGGACCAGAACCAACGTTAGGGCCCAATTGCATCTGAACTTGAAGACTACTCATATTTTTTCTTTTATTTATTTATTTTATTTTTATAAATTAATTACTAACACACGTTAAAACTGAGTCTTTATGAATAGTGAGAGTGTGTGTATATATATTCAATTTAAGTATATCTATTTTTTCAAAACTTTCAATAAAATACTTGTATCTAATTTCTATTACTTAATCTGTTTTGTGATGATTTTGATCAACTAACTTCAAATTTTGTGCTTTTTTAAGGAAAAATTCCGGCCAAATAAAAAGAATTTGTTTTTTTTTTTTTCATAAACTCAAATTCGAAGTTAGTTATTCTTGCTCATGCACTGATAGATCAACATATTAATGTGTTAGTTGATGATTATATCGGTATAAATTTAATAGAAATACTTGATTAAAAAAAATTAAAAATTTACATTAACAAAAATCTAGTTAATATCAGATTTAAATATTTTTATTTTATTTCTAATCTAGTTTATTTATTTTTAATTTAGTCAATTTAATGATTACTTAGTATGTGATCAATTTGCTTAAATTTTAATCCAACCATAGACATGATAAAAATCTCTTTAATTTTGTTGGTTTTACCTAAATATCTCTATTCTCTATTAGAAATAGGATTAATCATATCCGAGATGAAAACAATAAGATTTAATTTATCTTAATAAATATAATTTTAAAATTTAAATATTATACATTAATAAAAAAATTACATAGAGACTAGTTTACTTAGCACTCGACCAACAACTCGTTAATAAAGATCTCTATAATGACAACACCAAACATGTATATGAATATGTATTTTTCTTTAATGTATACGTAACGTTTTTAAAGATTGTATATTTATCATTCTATCCATCCAATCAACTAATCACCAAAAAAAAAAAAAAAAGTTTACCACAAGCAGATATGACGACTTCAACTTCACTTGTATATTTATTTAATACATAAAAATAAAACAAGTAATTTTGTCTTGTAACATTTCTGCCCTGCCTCTTTTCATGGACAATCTTGTCCCGTACCTTCCAAGACAATTCTATAAATATAGTTTTATTTACCCACTGAAAACATCTCATTACAATTAGAAAATCCAGCCCCAAATGCTTGCCAGAATGATCAGCAATTATTATTATTATTTTGTGAATCATGTCGAGGAAGCAGACTTCAAAAGAAATCAAAAGTATTAAAAAATCAAAGCAGCAAAATAAAATAGCACTATTGAGAAAAAAGCCTGCATGTGGACGATGTAAAGAACAGTAGTCTTCTTGTTGCCATTAGGAGACATAACCCAACATTTTCTGCAAATGACACCATCAGTCTATTACCAAGTCTTCCCTGACCCAACATTTTCTTCTTGTTGCCATTAGGAGACATAACCCAACATTGACTTGCCAATTTCTTAAACTTGGAATGCCCGTTTGCAAACGTTTTGCAAGGCTTGGATTGGAAAGGGAAACTAAAAGCTAGGTATCACACAGTAATGCATGCCTATGGTATAACTGGTTTAAAAAGGGTATATTAATCTTGCCATCAGTTTTTTTTTTACCTTTTCTTTAATATAAATAATTCAGTATATCTATGACTTTGATTGCCTCATGCAGTAACTTGGAATTAGATAACTTCAATTTCAACAGATTGCAAAATTTGCTTCACTGATGCAGAAGTGCTTAAGGTTTGTCCAGAAATCTAAAGCTACACCATGCAAATCAAACCTTTTCCTCAGCAAAAACTTCTTCGCATATTCAAATTCCATTTCCCAATCACCCACTCCTCTATACGTGAAAATCTTCACTGATCACCAAAGAAGAAGAAGTAGAAGAAGCTTGTCTTTACAGTTTACATCGTATAAATTTTTAACAAATCAATGTCCTGTAATATGACCTTTAGTTTGTCCCCTTCATCGAGTAGTTATTTGGTTGTCTCATTAGCCAACTTCGAAATTCTGGCATTGATAAATCGATTAAAGCAATAAATTCGAAGTTGTTAATGACGTTGTAATAGTTGAAGTTGATAGTGTCGATGATAGTTATTACACAAATTGTGTACGCATAATTTATATTTTCGGATCAGATTACGTGTTAATTGAAATTAATTTTTGTAAACGATTTTAAAGATATATATATAAAATAAAGTTGTCTAAATATTGTTATCAATATTCAAACTAGAAAATTGAATAAAGCAAAAAAAAATTTAACCATACAACAAGCTGCTTGGAAGGTTATATATGCACACATATCTTGCACAAACAAAGAACACATAAACAAGATAATTAACACTTTGAAGCTAGAGAGAATCACCATGCCTTCCTCATTAGCATCCCATGTTGTTCTCTTTCCATTCATGGCTCAAGGCCACACTCTTCCATTACTAGACTTATCTAAAGCTCTTTCACTTCAGCAAATCAAAGTGAGTATCGTCACCACCCCATCAAATGCTAAATCAATAGCCGAAAACATTGCTAACTACCCAAATATCAATCTCGTTGAAATCTCATTCCCCATTGTTGATGGCCTCCCTAAAGGTTGTGAAAACACCTCTCAACTTCCTTCTATGGAATTTTACGGTCCGTTTCTCCATGCCACCAAACAACTCCAAAGGCCCTTTGAACAGGCACTAAAAACCATGATAAAATCCAAAACCCCTCCTTTGTGTGTTATTTCAGATTTCTTTCTTGGCTGGACCCTTGCTTCATGTCAAGCGTTAGGTGTCCCTAGGCTAGTCTTTCATGGCATGGGTGTTCTATCAATGGCCATAGGCAAATCTGCTTGGGTTCATGCACCACAACAAAAATCAATGTCAATGTTTGAACCCATAGACCTGCCTGACATGAAACTTCCCTTCACTTTGACTAGAGCAGACTTGCCTGGAGAACTAATCGACTCACCAAATCAAGATGACCCAGAATCTCAATTCTTAAGAGAAGCAATGGAGGCGGAAGCAAAGAGTTGGGGAGTTATTGTTAATAGCTTCCAAGAGCTAGAAAAGAGTCATATCCCTTCTTTTGAATCTTTTTACAAGAACGAGGCTAAGGCTTGGTGTTTAGGCCCTCTATTTTTACATGACAGAATGAAGGGTCTTGAAAAATGCACTAACCAAAAGGATTCCTCTATGCTAACACCATGGCTCAATAAGCAAGTCGCACCAGATTCTGTAATGTACGTTTCATTCGGTACACAAGCAGATGTATCAGATGCTCAACTTGATGAAGTGGCTTCTGGCTTGGAGGAGTCGGGAACTCCATTTATATGGGTGGTACGTTCAAAGACATGGTCTTTGCCTAGTGGCATGGAGGAGAAACTAAAAGGTAGAGGTTTGATAGTGAAAGAATGGGTTGATCAACGCCAAATACTATCTCATCGTGCAATAGGTGGATTCTTGAGTCATTGTGGTTGGAATTCAGTACTCGAGAGTGTATCTGCTGGTGTGCCAATTCTTGCTTGGCCCATGTTAGGAGACCAATTTTTGAATGCTCGATTTATAACGGATGGACTTGGAGCTGCCCTTAGTGTCAAAAGGATTCGAAATACAGACTCTAATGAGGTTCTTGTTTCAAGGGAAGCAATATGTGAAGGTGTGAAGGAATTAATGGGAGGACAGAAGGGAAAGAGTGCAAGGGAAAGAGCAGAAGCCTTAGGCAGGGTGGCTGGACGGGCGGTTCAAAGAGGTGGATCGTCTCATGATACCTTGAACAAGCTGATTGACCAACTTCGGGCACGTTAGCATATGCTGAAGGCATGTTGAAAGGAAGAAATCGCATCCAACTTTTTAATAACAGTCACCAGGATATCCAGATCATTTTTGTTATTCAATTTTATTCCTTTTTTTAAACTTATACTCATTAAGCAAATCTAATCTAAAGTTGGCATTTCAACTGACATTTGTACTATAAATATTATAAAAAAGAAGCAATTGTTATAACCTAAGTTCTTCTCATGAAGTTGTTATCTTTGTTATTTATTTATTATTATTTTATCTTATGTTTATATTTATTTTCATTATTGGAATTTACCAAAAAAAAAAAAGCACAAAAATACAAAAAATATAAAAGCACAAAAAGAATTTAATTGTGTTAGGGGCATAATTGAATCAAATAGAATTACAATTAGAGTAATTGGAGGTGCAATTGAAGCAATTGCAAATTGCAAGACTAAAATTACATGGTATAGGGACCTAATTGAAACAATCAAAAGTACAGTGGTTATAATGACTCGCCTAAGGGTTACAATTGAAACAAATCTAAACCTCCAGAGATCTGGTTGGATATGAGGAGCAGGCGACAAGACCCATTCAAAATTAACCCGAACGACTTGTCATCCAATGCTCCCAAAATCTAGCCATGGCGTGCATGCCTTGTACCATACCATCACTTGGCATTGTTCATCTCCATCAGTGGCGAGAGGGAGAAAGCTCCTGCAATTCCTACATATGTAGCTCCTGCATAACAAACACACCCAAAACACGCAAAACATAAGGCAGGGTTTTAAAGCATAAATGTTTTTGGCTTTGTTTATACAGAGCCAAAAACTGGTAGCAATATCAGTTCAGAAGATGGAAGCCTGATTTTGGGTATAAATAAGGGTGAAGTTTAGGCAATTGGAGGAGGGAATGGAGAGGAATTCAAAAGCCATTGAGGCAATTCTGAGAAGAAGTAACTGGGGGCAATTTGAGAGGTAGTTGAGAGGCAATTAGGAGGAATTCAGAGGCATTTTAGAATCAGTTAGGAGGGATTGTGAGGAAAACTTCCGAGAAGGCAATAAGAAGGGTAACTTGAAAAAGTTATTATATTCTTGGTTTAAATCTATAAAAATTGAATATTCGCCATAATATTTTTGCCCAAACATAAAAAGGATGCTTCTGAAAAATCAAGACTTTATTTCATAATGGATTATGCATGCCTCAATAAGACAACATTGAGTGATAAAATATTAACCTCTTTTATTTTATTTTATTTTTTTCAAGTTAGACAAAAACTTAGACAAGCACATAAGAAAAAAAAAAAAAGAATATTATCATCATTAGAATTCTATTGAGTAGACTGTAATACCCTTCTTATTGGTTCTTTTCTTTTGTATTTATATTCTTTTTAATTGTATTTTTTGAGTTTTATTCTTATTTTTCCAAAATTCTAGCTTTAGATTCATTTCCTAATGCTAATTAATATTATGAGCTCACCTTAAGGCTCATTTTTGTTTTATTTTTATTTTTTCATTTTTTTTAAGTTCTATTATTATTTTTATCGTGACTTTTAAAATAAATAAAAAAAAGATTATAATGCCCGCTTTATTGAGTTCTCTCTTTTTTTTTTTTTTGAAATTCTATTATTATTATTATTCTTATTTATTTTAGTTCTATCATTATTTGTCATAAATCCTAGTTAGCTTTAGATTCTTTTCCCAATGCTAAGATAGGCTTCCAATAGTCATAGCAACTGTCCTATCTAATCGATTGCAATCAATCAAGAAAGTTCTTGAAGGTGGAAATATGTTAAGATAAGATATTCACAAAGATTTAGGCAGGATTTTTTCCAAAAAAAGCTACCTGTGGACAAATGGAAATAGTACACCAAAAGTAGGCATACGGCAACAATTGCTACAAAATGGCCCTAGGATTTTTCCTATTACCTAATTCCTTGCCTTGATTTCCTCGTCTCTGGATATATAAATCATAGGATGAGTATATTGTAACGTTTTGGTCTTGTGATTTTTTTCATGCCGGACTTGAATTGGCTATTTCTGAAACTTGGAATCTCTATTTGCAAACGTTTTACACGGCATGGATAGGAAAGACAAAGATGAAAATGACAATCCACGTAGTCCAGAGAGCCCACGCGGAAGGTTTGGTTAAGATACGTCAGATTTTAACCAATATACACTTCAAAAAAAGAAAAAGAAAAAAGTAGTTTCAAGCTTTTAATCTTTGTGTATGTTAAATCAAAAATATTTCTACCTGTTAAATGAATTTATATAATTTTTGGCAAAGCCTCTTACTTAGTAGGGATTGATGTCATAAAAAAGCATATAAAAAGTAATGATATTTATAATAATTTCGACGAAATCTCTTATTCGATAGGGACTAACATCATCAATAATCATCTTTTAATCGGGACGTTTTTCGATACGTTGATTGTGTCGAGGCTTTTAATAAATCCGATGTTTGAACTGACGTGTCGCTCGATTAAGAGGACTAACGATCGTTTCATAAAAATTAGATAAAAATTATTTGATGTTATTTTTAACGAATTGAAATTTAGTACCACTTAAATTTAGGTTGGATGAAATTAATCAAAGAAATGAAGGTTATTAGAAAATTGAAAAAGATTATTCTATTCGTGGTCTAAAATCTAGAAAGCTTTTAAAAGAAAACGAAAAATTAAACAATTGAGCAGACAGTAATAATTTGTGGAATGTTGATCTCTACTGACCAAGACTTGTAAAAATAATAATCAATCTGTGTTATTCTTTTACCATTTGAACAAGATGAAACACGTACACAGCCATGCGTGACACGATTGATGAAGTATTTAAAGAAGGAAAAGAAAAGAAAAAGTCTGAAATGGTTGTCTTTTCTAGACATGAAGCAAGGGGTATGACGTATAAAAGTTAATCACGACCATTGGATTAATCGGTGGGTTTTACCTATATTTGGATGGTATGTTCTTCCATTTTTTTTTCAATTGAAACCTTGTTTTTTATTGATTGAGACTCTACTATTTAAAATTTGTTATTTTATTTCCTTTATTTTAACATCATCAATTAATAATCAAAATTTTTTATTTTGTAATATTACGTATAAATTATTTATTAATTGATAATATCATAATAGAAGATCTCTAGAAATAAATTTTAAAAAATAAAACATCTCAATCCCAATCATGCTAAAAAAAATATAAAAGATTTTCATAAAAAAAATATATATATATATCGGATCTAAATATAGAATAAACTCGTTAATCAGTGTAAATTGCACACGTAACGTGAATAGTTGATTATGGTTCATTGAAAGTCACCCATGTGTTCCCTCAATTTCACCATCACGATTCACGTACATAGCTGTAAATTAGTCAAATTCATCTTTATTCATTGACTTATGGGTATTCAATTGTTGGCCATGTGGGGGTGATCAAGATTGATTAACTAAGCATCATAAATTTTTAACTATATATTCATAATTAAGGCCCTTAGTTTGCTTTTATTTGGATGCCGACAAATGGAAGTAGAACACCAAAAGTAGGCATACGGCAACAATTGCTGCAAGACGGCCCTAGTTTTTTTATTAGTAGTACATTTAATAAACTGCTCGATTTTTTTTTTTAAAAAAAAAACCGGTTTAGTTCAATGAATCGGATTTGTGTAAAAATTTCTCCATAAAAAACATTTCGTATATTGTATTTTAAGAAAGACATTCAAATTTAAGATTTTTCAAAAAACAAAAAATATCTATATTATTATATATATTATATGCCTTTTATATCTTTCAAAACTAAGATCTTTTAAAAAGCGAAAAATATAAATATTACAATATACATCAAATATCTTTTAAAAAATAAAAAATATCAATAATACCATAAATATTTCTATCTAGAATCAATTTTTTTTTTTTTTTACTTTTTTCTTTTCTATCTCTTTCTTCTCGTTGTATCAGGTTGGTTTTTTGTTTGTCTTTTTTTTTTTTTTAAAAAAAAAGTATTAGTAGATACTGTTTGAATGCCATAAGATTTCTGGATTCGGTGCATTATATTCTGCTCTCTATATAAGCACTCATTTTGCAGTGATGAGAGACACAAGTTGAGAAAGCAAAATAACCCATCGAAACCAGAGAGAGCAAGAGTGACACCATGCCTTCCCCTTTGACATCCCATGTTGTTATCTTCCCTTTCATGTCTCAAGGTCACACTCTTCCATTACTAGACCTATCTAAAGCTCTTTCACGTCAACAAATCAAAGTGACCGTCATCACCACCCCATCAAATGCTAAATCAATGGCCAAGCATGTCACTGATCACCCTCATATCCATATCAATGAAATTCCATTCCCCGCAATTGATGGCCTCCCTAAAGGTTGTGAAAACACATCTCAACTTCCTTCAATGGAATTTTTGCTTCCTTTTCTCCTTGCCACCAAACAACTCCAAAAGCCTTTTGAAGAGCTACTACAAGCCATGATAAAATCCAACGCCACTCCTTTATGTGTTATTTCTGATTTCTTTCTAGGCTTTACACTTGCTTCCTGTCAAGCATTAGGTGTCCCAAGGCTAGTCTTTCATGGCATGAGTGTTTTGTCAATGGCCATTAGTAAATCATCTTGGGTACATGCACCACAAATAAATTCACTGTCTATGCTTGATCCTGTTGACCTGCCTGGTATGAAACTTCCTTTCACTTTGACTAAAGCAGACTTGCCTGCAGAAACAGTGACCTCGTCAAATCATGATGACCCCATGTCTCAATTCATAGGAGAGGTGGGTGAGGCTGATGCAAACAGTTGGGGAATCATTGTTAATAGCTTTGAAGAGTTAGAAAAGAATCATATTCCATCTTTTGAGTCCTTTTACATGAACGGGGCTAAGGCTTGGTGTTTAGGCCCTTTATTTATGTACGAAAAAACGGAGGCTTCAGGTCTTGAAAAATCCATCAACCAAAACCCCTCCATGTCAACACAATGGCTCGATGAGCAAATCACACCAGATTCTGTGATCTATGTTTCATTTGGCACGCAAGCTGATGTATCAGATTCTCAACTTGACGAGGTGGCCTTCGGCTTGGAGGAGTCAGGATTTCCATTCTTATGGGTGGTACGTTCAAAGACATGGTCTTTGCCTAGTGGCATGGAGGAGAAAATAGAAGGTAGAGGGTTGATTGTGAAAGAATGGGTTGATCAACGTCAAATACTATCTCATGGTGCAATAGGTGGGTTCTTGAGTCATTGTGGTTGGAATTCAGTACTCGAGAGTGTAGCAGCTGGTGTGCCAATCTTGGCTTGGCCCATGATGGCCGAACAACCTTTGAATGCGAAGCTTATAGTGGATGGACTTGAAGCCGGGCTTAGTGTTGAAAGGGTGCAAAATCAAGGCTCTGAAATTGTTGTTTCAAGGCAAGCTGTAAGTGAAGGAGTGAAGGAGTTGATGGGAGGACAAAAGGGAAGGAGTGCAAGGAAGAGAGCAGCCGCCTTAGGGAGGGTGTCTAGGAGGGCGGTGCAAAAAGGTGGGTCGTCTGATCATACCCTAAGCAAGCTCATTGACCAACTTCGTGCATGTTAATTAGTTAAAGTGCAAGCAAAAGTATGCTTGTTAGCTTCCCTTGTGCTTTACCTTTCCTTTCCTTTCTCCAAGAGTGGTATCAAGTAAAATATCTATCGTTTGTATGGACCTGATTCTTAATTAGGTCGTTGTCAAATTGCATGGAATTAAGCAGCCTGGTAATATATATATATTACCAAGCTAGCACAAAAATGTTGTATTATATATACTTTGGTGGGGCATTAGCCCTTTAATGAAATCCAATCTTATGGTTCAAAAAAGAAAATAATTGAAATTTCTAACAAGGGAAATTGTCAATTTCAACTATATATGTGCATAGCTACTTATAATTACTCTACTGTAATATTTTGTTATGAGTCGATATTTAATAATAAAAGATGATGCATTCTAAGAAAGACGTGAAAAAAAGGGATATTTTCAATATCTCAATACGAGCACTCAAGATCTCATACGATATAATACACAATCTATAATAACAAGAAAAGCATAGGCTAAAATAAAAACATGGACTTCAAATTTTTTCTCTTAATAATTAATTGTTTCATAACTATGGAAAATGCAAATAATCTCAAGTGAAATTACAACTTTAAAAATATTTTTTTGCTTTATAAAAGAAAAGAGCATTTTTTTTTCACATTATAACTAACCATTTTAAGTGATTAGGTATGGACTATATAAGAAAGAGTAGATCCATGTTTACTTTTTTTTTTTTTAACAGTAATGAGTATCTTCGAATCAATTTATATATTAATCAATATTAAATTCGTGCATTTGGAGAAATAAGTTCTTTTAAATATTGATTTTAAAATTCAAACTAAATAAATCAAGGGAATGAGCAAATTTTTGGATAAATGGTCTATTTGCTAACTAATCTATATGCAATAGTAGCTTAAATTAACTATAAAAAATTTATCTCGTCCACTTATAAACTTAAAACAATATTACAATAATTATAGTATCTTAAATTAAAGGTAAATTACAATAATTCTTTTAAGGTAAAAAATTTAAGAACATGACAAAAAAAAATTATGCCAAAAACACTCTTGCCGTTAAGGGAAACGAGTTAAAAATATAAAGGATATTTTAGATATAAAACAGAAATTTTGTAATATTCACTTAAATTTGAGAGAATTTTTATAATATTTCCAAACTTTTAAATGATTAATGTAGTTTTACAATTAAAAAAAGTTTATCTGACAATTAATGTAAATACAATACTTTTAGAATCTTAATAATTGGTTGTTGTTATATGAACTCAAAAGCATCAGGTAGCAATTATTCATCCCCAAATAAAAAGAGTACTTGCAGTCGAGGGATCCACAAATTATTAATGATGCTTGGATTTTCCAACAACTTGGCAATCCAATTTCATGGACATCTTGCCTCGAGAGACACACAACCCAAGTTGTCCAAAGTGATAATCATTTTTTTTTCCCACATATTTGTATATTATCGAATTAGTTTGTATGGTAATCCAAATAGAAAAAAATTTATTCGATAAATATTAAAAATATGGTTTTTTTTGGTAAATTAAATTTTTAAAAACAAATTTCTTTAAATGTTAATTTTAATAAGGCTTAAATTCATAAAATTAATAAAAGAATCAAACTTCTTTGACCGTTCTAAAAAAAGTCTGCCATGAATTGATTAGGATCATGTCTAGCTAGCCAGGGACAAGTATGGGCTAATAAAGAGCACGGGTAGATTGGCACCCTTCTACATAACCCATTACTTTCCTGGCACTAGCAGATAAAATGCATAATTGAAGGATATATAGTCAAGTCCGGCATAATTGAAGCATATTCAATTCTTTCATTTAAAAACAAAAAAAGATTTTTTTTTGGGTTTTTTCTCAGATTTCCAAGATGTTTTGAGGCTCAAAATCTAGACTAATCATTTTCTATTTGGTCGTACATGCAAAACGAATATAACTATTTAATGAATTTTTTACATAAGATCATTTACTTAAATTATTAAAATTCATTTCACTCAAACTATTAGATTTCATTCTTCTTAAATAAGGATTGTAATTTGTCCCACCCCAAAGGAGCCTCGTCCCGCCCAACGTTAATTTTTTCCTATCAACGCGAGGATCCTCCGCATTGATCGGGGAATAGGACGGGCAAGGCGCCCCGCGAGCGGGGACGGGGCGGGTATGGGATTTGCCTACCCTGCCCCGTTTGTCCCATTTCTTTTTTTCTATTAAAATTATAATTATATCTCATATAAAATCTATAATTAATTACTTTTAAAGTTTATTTTTTATATAAATTATCATTCTTTTTGTTATAATTTAAAATTTAATAATACAATTAGATAAAATGAGATGAAAAATATTTTTTTTGTCCCGTTTATATTCCGTTTGCTTTGCATGAATCTCTATCCACGTTTGAAGCGGAAATAATATGAAAAGTTTTTATCCCATTTGAGACACGAGGCAGGAACAAGGATAACGATCCTAGTTCCCGTCTTGCCCCATTGCCATCCCTGCTCTTAAATTAACCCTATTAAGTAGTCAGGCAGACTTTGTTGCTAGGAATTATTGATGAGCGTCCCAATGCAGAAATTAGAAGGAAGAGTTGACATGATATCCTTTTCCTCGTTTAAAGATTTTTTTTTTTTGCCCCTCAATTAAACCTCTCTAGTTGGATTATTTTGAAAGCAGCCATATGTTTTCGAAGGAGTTTGTCTGGAAAGACGTTTTGAAAAAGCAAAAAGGATTAGTAAATTATAAATTAATTCATCTAGTTTACAAAATGTATCAATTTGATTTATTAATTTCCTTTCGTTATTTTTTAATTTTTTTTTAAAAGAAATTTTAAAAAATAAGAAAAAATAACAAGAAAATAAGGCATTTTTTTTAAAATTAATATTAAATTAATTATATCAATAGTGGTCAAGAAAATAATTAACTTGATTCCTTTTCGGTTTAGGTCATTTCGGATTTGGAGTAGAAAATACTGTATAGATGACCTATTTTAGCAGATGGGTCCTCATGAGCTCCGTCATCAATGGGCTTTACAATTCCCATTTTTGTAGATCAAATCCAAGCCCACCAGAAAGCCTGCAGCTTTTGAGAAACCTAGCCCATGCTTTTTTTCTATTCGGGCCCAATGTGCAAACCCATCCTCAAATATAAAATTGCTAACATCCAATACTGATATGTATGACTCCTAAGACATGAAGGACTCACTCGTTTGCCACTCGCTATAAAAATATCTCTTACAGCCCTAAAGTAGGCCAATAACGCACAGGAGAAAAAGAGCGACTAGGGTTTCTCTCTACAAAGGCCTCCTGGTATTGTCACGGATCTGTCTCTCTTTCTCATGTTTATCTATTTTTTAATGAAAAACCTTTAGTTTTTACTGACCAGGTCTTTTTGCTGTCTGTTTTTCAAGAATTTGGCATGTGTTTTTTCTTTTTTTTTTTGGAAAGTGTATATTTTCTGCTGTTTGAGGCTTAAAGGGGAGAAAGATTGTGTTTTTTTATCTGGATTTTTTGTTTATTTTGACAGATATAACTAGTAAAAGAAACGATGTCTCGGGTTTATGTCGGTAACTTGGATCCAAGAGTATCTGAACGTGATCTCGAAGATGAGTTTCGCCGATTCGGTGTTATAAGAAGGTTGAACTCTTGGTCTTTTATTTTTATTTTTATGGAATTTTGAAAATGGGTTGTTGTTGTTGATGATGATTTGGTTAATGGGTTATGTGTAGTGTGTGGGTTGCGAGGAGGCCACCAGGTTATGCTTTTATTGATTTTGATGATAAGAGGGATGCTCAGGATGCTATTCATGAATTGGATGGTATGTTCTTTTGTTTAGTCTAGATTAGTTTTCTGATTGTACTTTATGTTTTTTATAATCTTTGGTTGTTTAACTTTATGACATGGTAGAGGCTGATGTAAGAAAACTACTTGTCCTTTTTTTCTGATTAGGTTGAAGATCCACGCCTACATTGTGTAGAAATTTTATTCATCTCGTCTCTTTCTCCCTAGATAGATAGATAGATGTAATAATCCCATGCCTCATATCAAAGAATGTGGAGCGTTAGACCAGCTATAATGTTGTGATCATTAGTTGCACTATCTGATCTTTTTGTGAGAAATTTGCAAGAAGATAGGACTGTATAAACTTAGCTCAGTTTGTGTCGAAAGCCTTGCATTAACATTTTTAAACATGATGAATCTAAAACATTTGGCCAATTTAGATAAAATTTTCAAAATTCTTCCTTCCAACCCCCTGACACTATTTAGCTAATTTAATGATCTTATACTAGTTCAAAGACAAGTTTTTTTTTAGATAATTATTGCTAGTAATAATTAACAGGGTTATGTCTTATCTTTATGTACTGAAAAAGCTAACTAGTTGCTGGACAAATGGTGTGTATTTTACAAGTAATTTGATTTATTATGCCGCAGATTAATTTTTATTTGTTAAACAATTATTTCTGAAGCAGGGAAAAATGGCTGGAGAGTTGAGCTTTCTCACAACTCCAGAGGTGGGGGAGGTGGGGGTGGTGGCGGTGGCCGTGGAGGGGGTCGTGGTCGTTCTGGTGGTTCAGACTTGAAGTGCTATGAGTGTGGGGAGCCTGGTCATTTTGCTCGCGAGTGCCGCTTGCGTGTTGGAGGTGGAGGGGGAGGAAGACGTCGTAGCCGTAGCCCTAGATATCGCAGGAGCCCAAGTTATGGACGAAGGTGAAATCTTGAAACTGATAGTCCCTTTGTTATATATATGCATCTATGATATGTGTGTGTGTAAAGTTTCTTTCTTTTCATAAAGAGGACCTATATTTGGTGTTTTTTCACCTTTTTGATTTCTTTGGCACACATCACTTTGGAGCAGGAGCTACAGCCCTCGAGGACGATCCCCCAAGCGTCGCAGTCTGTCACCTCGTGGTCGCAGCTATAGCAGGTCACCTCCATATCGTGGACGTGAAGAGCTTCCATATGCCAACGGGTGAATTTTTAATGGAACTTGTTATTATTTCCAACTGTCATTGTTAGAATCTTGGCCTCAACTGTTTTGCTTATTTCCATTGATTAACTAATGGTTGGTGTGTCTGTGTTGTGTGCAGAAACGGTCTAAGGGATCGTCGCCGAAGTAGGAGTTAAGAGTTGCGGCCTAGCCGACTTGGCTTTGCTTGGAGAATACTGAAATTAAGTGTGTTTATTATGTTTGGACTTCAGTACGACTATGTTTTAATCGGGCAACGCCCTCAGCCCCTTGGATTTGGTTAAGTTTTCTTCATACTTATTACTATGTTTGTTATTTTTCTTTAAGCTATGCAGGATAGTTGTAGGCTTTTCAATCAGAAGGGCTCTGTAGGTAGTTATTATGAATTTTATTGAGACAGATTGCTTCTGAGAGTGGTGCTAAAACTTTATGCTTTTCTTTTTGTGTTGAGGTTTCTTCTGGGTCTGCTTCATTGGTTTTGTGCTTCTCTACACTTGAGGTTTCATTCTTGGCCGCCCTGCATTGGGGTCTTCAATTTTGAATGTTTCGCGGTCCCTGCTAAACTGCATGTCTGCATTCTTCTGTTTGATTGCACTTCGGCTGTGATGCTCCTCCCACAAACTCTAGTGGCATTTCTTTTAGTTAACTTAGAAGGATAGAGAGCTGCTTCAAATCTTCAATATTGAATGTTTGGGCTCCCTGCTAACCTGAATGTCTACGTGCTTCTGTTTGATTGCACTCCAGCTGTGATGCTTCTCCCTCAAACTGTAATGGCATCTCATTTAGTTAACTTAGAAGGATAGAGAGCTGCTTCAAACACTTCTGGCAGGTACTTATATCTGTTCCAGAGAAGTTGAGGTTTTTTCAGGAGTCTTTAATGTGGTTGCTCTATTTAAAAAAAAAAAAATCAAAATCTGTTGCGTTTTGGGGTGCTCATTGTCACACAAGGGGTTTTCTTTTTATGTTTTTCAGTTGATGCGTAAAATGGTTTGCCTTTTTTTTTTTTTTTTACTTTTAACCATTGAAATAAACCAGAGAAAAATTGAATTGGATAATCCGATTGTTTCTGGTGCAGGTAAAAATTTTAATCTTTTGCCATCGTTTGTTTTTTATTCTTTCATGTTATCAGCATTCAATGGGGCAGAAACTAAAGGGTTTTTGGTTTTCTCCTGGACTGTTTGCTGTTGCTAAAGTTCCAAAATTTCTTGAACGTTATAAAAAGTTTCTGTTTCCCCCTTTTTTGCGTTGGGTCTATTCTTTCTTGTTTTATCTCTTCTCAATATTTTTTTCTAACACCTAAGGTATGGGTTATTGTCTGTGTTAATCACGTGGTCTGGTCTTCACTAGCCGAGACAAAGTGGATGTATTTTTTGAACTGCTGGAACAGCTAGTATCTTCAAGATGTCTTCTAAAACAAGCCCTTAGCTGTGAACTTTGCCTGATGGCCATTAAGGCATTAACCTTCTTTCCAACAAGCTCCAGTGAAGTAACTTGACTATTGTGGATGTTGCTGGCTTGATTCTGTTTGGATGATTTATCTCGAGCTTTCATTTTGAACCAAGACAGCTGGAGGAGGATTTCCCAATAATTTTGATGCCCTAGAGGATTGTCCATCTGCTGTTGTTGCATAGGAAGATTTTAGACACTCATCATGACTATGCACGAGGTCCTTGAGTAGTTCATGTTTCCACTTTCCACACCTACGAACGTAATTTGCTTTAAGCTTGTTCGAAATCTTACTAGACAGGCAACTTTGGTTGAAGCCTATAAGTACCTCCAGATTCCTGCCGTAAAGGAGTTTCTTGGTACAAATGCTTTATTCATTTTCTTACAAGTTGTATGGTGGGAATTTATTTTTTCTTCTTGTCTGGTGAGTATCTTTCGAGGATGTTCTGTCTGAACTATCTTTTTCGAATGAATGTTGATTTTTTATTATCATGTAGTTTGTGCAAAATCCTTGTAATTCTACTGCTACACGGTCTGTATGTGACTACGAGAGCAAGTAACCATCTGTATGCACTCCATAACGTAAGTTGATTGATGTCAAGTATACCTTTTAGGGTTCTTTGTATTGTGAAACTAAATGAACAATCCTTCCATGCCTGTTTTTTATGTTCAAGTGGTTCCATTCAAGCCAAGATGGAGGAAGTAGGCGTTGTAGTCCCTAATTTAACACGACCATTGCCTTGTGTATGGATGACGAATTGTATAATGACCAACCAAACTGTTGGTAGTGTCAACTTCTGTAGCCATTTTTGATAGAGATTGATCTTATTCGTGCTGTGAATAGATGCACTTTTGAGTCAATTTCAATCATGGCAGCTAAAATTTCCAGCTAGTGATATGACTCTTGGTTCCTCGTCAGAATCCATGAAGGCTAGTGAAATGGTAAGAGTCAACTTCAAAGTAAACTCCTACTCATGGTGATGCATCGTCACTACATAGCTTGCTTCGTAAAGCAATGGGTCAAACCAAACCCCAGCTATAACAAATAGCAAACGAGAAGGCCGAATCCGTAAATTTTCGTTAAGATATTCACGAAAGTTTTACTTTTTTATTGCAACTTCGACGCATTACTTCTAACTTCTCGTAGAATTCGAACTGAACATGCATTCAAGCCAAGAGGGCATCCAGGAATCCGTGAACACATTCAAGCCAGAAGGGCATACAGGATTGGAAATTGAATTTAAGGCTGAACTGGTTTTCATAGAATTCGAACCGAACATGCATTCAAGCCTCGGGGATATAGGCGGTGGAAATCGAATCCGAAAATACATTCAAGCAAATTGAATTTAAGGCTGAACTGTTTTTCATGTTTTTGGGATGACGAGACTTGACTTGGGTGTCTAGATTTTTAAGTAACCCACGTTCTAGGAACTCAACAAAACGAGAAGGAAGCACGTTCCAGTCACCGCAGAAACTGCTAATATAGGACCCACAGTTTATAAACTTGGCACTCTTTTGACCTCTGATTGGTCACACGTGCTCTACTTGTTAGTCCCAATTCATCAATGTCGTGCCTCTCGACTTAGTATCTATCCACTCCTACTGTCCTTTGCCCTCATGGTTTCAGTCCTTCTATTTAAAAATATCAGAAGTCTTAAGAGTCTTATTGCCTCAATCCTCCTAGAAAATTTGGTATACCAAAGAGTTCAGACAATAAGTCACGACTACCAAGATCAAGAGATGGTTCTGCTTACGACCAAGTGATTTGATCTAGTGATATAAGAAACATTGTTTTGGTTCGCGTAAAAACAAGATTTAATTTTCATTATTTATAAATAATTAGTAATAATTATCTTTTATTGGTATCCATTTTAGATTGGTTTTACTAAAGAAAAACTAGTAATCGATCAAAAGTTAAACGAGTTTTTATATTAGCTTAATCTAAAAAATTATAGACT
Organism: Dovyalis caffra; assembly: GCA_963924115.1. NCBI lineage: Eukaryota > Viridiplantae > Streptophyta > Magnoliopsida > Malpighiales > Salicaceae > Dovyalis > Dovyalis caffra. The sequence goes on along the minus strand of CAWUPB010001194.1, from coordinate 17,360,017 downwards.
CAATCTTGCTTAATACAAAAAAAAGTTTTGCACATATCGATAACTTGTACAATTCGAATTTTTTTTATTGAAATATTAAGTTTTTTTTTCTATTCAATTTAAAGATTCTACTCTTATTTTTTTATTATTTCAAACCCTAGTCAATAATAATTTGTCATGTATGCTTACGTGGCAAGTAAGTTAAGCTCAGCAAGTGACGGTTTGTCATGTCATTAATTCATTCACTTATTTTCAATCCATTATAACACGTGATAAATTGTTATTGGTTAAAGTTTACCACATATACTTCTATACCATATTAAGATCTGAATAATCACAACGTAAAAATAAAATTTTTAAATTGAGTAAAAAAATTAGAATATTAATAAAAAAAATTGAATTATACAGAATGAGAATATGCATAAATCTCATATAAAAATTGATTCTAAAATATCCTATCGTCGATATCTTTCAGATATCAATCAAACAAACACTGAACAATCATAATGATGGAAACGAAACTCGTGTGGTGACCTATAGAAATGGAAAAAGACAAATTCTTGCTTAGCATAGAAGGCGAGACTTGAACTATAGTCTCACACGTTTTTATCCAATCTCTATATCAATGAACCGTTATTGTGGGTTAAATTGGTTCGATTTTAGTACGAAGTGCTTCACTTTGATCAAATTATAGTCTATTGTGTCTTAGTCCCTTGTCGATTTGATCAAATTATAGTCTATTGTGTCTTAGTCCCTTGTCGATTCTGTTAGATGTCGAATGTTTAATTTAACCTTAAAAATGATAGCCGGCCTCTAGCCTCTAGCCTTTGACATCTTCAGTTTTACGATGCCAATTTGACAGTGAATTCTTGATCTTAGTTACTACACGCTACATTAATTTTCAGATTACAAGGTCGGCAATATTTTTTAAGGATGATCAAGCAAAACAAGTCCATACTATGCTACTTGACAAAAATTAAGATCTTTTTGGGCTCGATTTCTAGTGATTTCTACCTGTTATTAAACCTTTTTTTTTACGTCAACACTCTTTCTAACACTCTATTTTAAACACTTACTTAATAAAAATATTTACATCAAATAATAACAAAAAATTATTATCTTGTGTTCTTAAGAAGTTTTGAAATAATAATCAATGTCATTTTGAATTAAAAAAAAAAAATTTCTGTAGTAATTTTTTTTCTTTCGGTATAATAGAGATGTTGGTCGTCCATTATCACATATTAAAGTGGTAGGTGGTGTCTTTTCTTTTCTTTTGTGTGGAAAAAATTGATGCCACTCGGAATTGCAAATCTTACACAATTATTAGACATAAGAAATAAAATCAAGGATCCAATAAGGCACTAAGTAAGTTTATCATCGTGTGTTGGGTTGTTTGACACTCATGTAAAATAAAATATAAGTATAATAGTGATATAAATTCCTAGTCTTTGATCCTTAATTAAAAAGGGACTCATCATTTTTTCAAAAAGAAAGAAAAGGTAAATGATTCTTGGACTTCAACAAAGAAACAAAGTTGAAGGAAAAAAAAATCTTTTTTTTGTTTTGAAAAGGAATAAATAGTGAGTAAATTATAAATTAGTCCATCTTGTTTAGAAAAAAGAACTAATTAGTTTTTTTAAAAAAACTAATTTTTTAGTCTTTTACGTTTTAATATTATCAATAATTTATGTTTTTTTTTAATCGGTTTTCAGTTATATAAGTGATATAACATGAAACCGATGAAATGACAAAATTAAAACGTAAAAATCTAAATAATTAGTTTTTAAAATAAAAGAGACAAATTAATTAATTTATTTTTCAAAATGAGAAAGATTAATTTATAATTTATTCATCAAAAGTTGAAGAGGGTTAGCATTTAGAAGAAATCTAATTTATTTTCTTTCATTTTTATTTTTTGATAACAGATATATTTAGATTGATTTGAATATTAATCAAGACTAAACCACTTTATGAGACAATCTTAGAAACACCTTTTCTATATCGATTTGATACATTCAAAATAATAAACTATTTTGGATGTTGATCTAAAACTTCCACCTCACAGAATGAAGAAAAGCAAACCTCTTTGACTACTCGGTCAGGACCAAAGAAGAAAAATGTCAAAAGAGTTGCCGACACAGGAATTAAGCTATGGTTTGTCAGGAGACAATGGCTCCACACGTTTGCAGGAGGTGCCCATGATGATGATGATTGATGTAATGGACTAATACATCCTTTTACCGAAAGAAAAAAAAAAAAACCCAGAAACAAAAATCATACCTTTGATAAAAAAAAACTCCTAAACCTTAACAAAAATACAAAAATAAAAAAACAAAATAGAAGATATTTTCCAGAGAAATCTGCTAATAGAAATTCTTGGTGTCTTGATGTCACATACCGTTTGTTCAATTTTATATTTTTGGTCATGCTCTTCACGTCCTCTCTCTCTAAAATTCAGGTCCACTTTCTTACAAGTTAGTAGTATTATAAAACATATGTAAAAGTAACTGAATAATTGGATGCTTAATTCTCGGATTTCTCTACTTTATTATTCATGAGAAAGAAAGATTTTTTTTTTACGAATTATAATGTCTAAGATCCCATGGAAAAAGATTAGTTTCGATGGGAGTAATAGTTTAGTCTACCATTTGTATAATAACATTGGGGTCTAATCTATTTTTATATTTTAAAACGAATTAATTATGTTCTTCTATTTTAAATGAATTTTCAATTTATTATTTTAACGATTTTTTCTCAAAAAGGTCGCATGATAAATTTTTCTCAAAAAAGTCTCAAAAAGGGGTATTTTTGAAAAAAAAATTAGTTATGTGCTAGTCACATAATTTTTTCTGATGATTTAGTCGAAAAAATTAATCTAAAAAATAAATTCAAAAATCACTTAAAATACAAAAATATAATCAATTTATTTTAAAATATAAAAAGATATTGAACATTGATTCCCTGTATCATTTCTTTTGTATAAAAACTAGCTTGTACTATATATTTAAAAGAGTCGGTTTAGATATAAAGTATTCTAATAATTGAAATAAATAATCTCAATTTCGAATTTTTATGTAAGTAAATTTTTTTTAGATAATTATGTTTATTTTATGTATTTGAATATTAAGAAATCAGTCTGAATTTTTAGATCTGTTATATTCTGGGAGAAAAAAAAAGTACTAGAATACGTAACGGTTAAAAAACAAAGAAGAAAAGAACTGAATATCTGAGCTGTGTTTTTTTCGTTTTTTCTTTTCCCTTTTACTGTTAGTTTTCTGTTCGGCTTTTAATGGAAGTCAACCATGTTCACGTTGCCTTTTCCCCACTTAAAGCCTCTCTTTTTCCTCTTTCTGCAAAATCTCTTTTCATTTTATTCAGCTTGGAGTTGAAGCTCCATTTCTTGAAAGAAAGGCTTACTTTCAAGTCAGAAATGGAAAATTCAGTGAATTTTTTGCACAGCAGAATCCTCCATTGTATGCCTTTCTTAGATGTATAGTAGTAGTATGTTATAAGATTACTTACAGAGTTACAGCCATGGAGTTCAGGAAAGAGAAGCTAGTAAGGTTAGTCTCTTAACTTGGAATATTCTCTCTTTTATGATTCCCATTTGGTTTCTTTGAAAATTTGATTAAAGGGTGTTCTCAAAATTTGCAGGTTTAATGATAGTCAAAACCTGGACAAGACATTGCCTGTACTTAAAACATCAGCTCCATTGTTCAAAACTGAAGGTGGTGGTATTATTAGTGACAGAAACACAAGTAAAAAGGCTCCTAAATTTGGAAGGTTTAAGGTATTTCCAGAGAATAATCATCAGCCATATTGGAGAGAGAGAATTCTTGATCCAGGAAGCGATGTGATCTTGAAATGGAACAGGATTTTCCTCTTCTCGTGCCTAACAGCACTCTTTGTTGATCCGTTGTTTTTTTACCTTCCATCAGTAACCAGCAAGGAAAAGTCATCTTGTATGGACACTGATTTGAATTTAGGAATTACTGTGACATGTTTTAGAACATTTGCTGATGTATTTTACATACTTCATATCGTAATAAAGTTTAGGACAGCTTTTGTCTCACCTAGTTCGAGAGTTTTTGGGAGAGGTGAACTTGTTATGGATTCTAAGTTGATTGCAAGGAGATATTTAACGTCAGATTTCTTCATAGATCTTATTGCAGCATTACCTCTTCCTCAGGTACTTACATTCCGAACTTTGTTTTCTGCTTTTGTTTATTGGAATTTGGCCTGTAATTTCCAGATTCCTTTGCCTAGAAATCACAGTTACTTGTAAGAAATGAGAATGAACTTGAAATTTTCATTTGGTTGACGAGGTTGAAGTTCTATAGCAATTTGCTGCTGCCCTTTTGCCTCAATTTTCCAGGCATTTCTTTCACTTCTTGGGGTTGAGCTACAGTTCAAATCGGCGTTTAGCCTATTGGCATTCACCTCTGTAAAGAGGGAGATGAAGTCTTGAGTTTGAGTCCTAACTTTGTCACCCAAGAACCAAAAAGATCAGAAGAATAAAGTAAAGGAAAAGGTTTAGATGCAGATTGGCTATGGCCGCAATACTTATGGCAGTGTGTTGGATTTTACTTTTAAGCATCCATAACTTGCAAACACATTTCTTTATTGCTTTGATTTTTAGTATCTTTTAATTATTGAAGTCTGTCCTACGAATCTAAATAAGAAAGGACATCAAATTGCTCTTTCCGGCAGATTGTGATTTGGTTTATAGTACCAGCAATTAGAAGCTCTCATGCTGATCATACCAACAATGCCCTGGTGCTGATTGTTCTGCTCCAATATATTCCAAGATTATATCTGATTTTTCCATTAAGTTCGGAGATCATCAAAGCCACTGGAGTAGTCACGAAGACTGCCTGGGCCGGGGCTGCATATAATCTCCTGCTGTACATGTTGGCTAGTCATGTATGTAATGCCTCCTTAAATCGGAGTATATGTGCCTTTTCTGGCTACTTGCTGCTCTCCCAAAACGCTATTGCTGTTGTTGGTTGGTGCTGCTTTATACTGATTAGGCCTCTGATCTTGCAGGTCTTGGGGGCATCTTGGTATTTGTTGTCGATCGAGCGCCACGCAACATGCTGGAAATCTGCTTGCAAACGTGAGTTGAGCCCTATACCGTGCAATCCCCGTTACTTGGACTGCGAAACTTTGGAATTTCCTGAACGCAAGGCATGGGAAAACACTACTGTTTTGTTTGCAAAATGTAATCCGGACGACACTACCTTCTTCGATCATGGCATATTTGCAAGTGCATTGAAGCAGAAAGTACTTTCCTCTGAGTTCCTTGCAAAGTACTTCTATTGTCTGTGGTGGGGCTTGCAGAACTTGAGGTAATGACTTCAATGAAATTCACCACAAATGTTCATTCAAAGATAATGATATCATCTGATTGCATTTTATCATTTTCATCAGCTGTTTGAATCGATGCATGATATCGAAATCGAGCATTTTCTTTCTTCTGTATGCAGTTACTGTGATATTAATATCTGCAGATACTTAGATTTCATCTATTGTTTTCATAACTTAAATTGCTTTTATAGGAACTTCTAACATATTTTTCTGCTTGTTCTATTTTTCAGTTCCTATGGCCAGACTTTGTCTACAAGCACATTTATTGGAGAAACTGCATTTGCCATACTCATTGCCATCTTGGGTCTGGTTTTATTTTCCCATTTGATTGGAAATATGCAGGTAATGTGGATACATGATATATAACCTTTAGCTGTTTTTGGCCTCTCTTGCGTACTTTGTTTATGATTGAAACCTTCCTCTGCTACAAAAAGTTCAAAGTCTATTTTCTTGACGAAAACTTGGAAACGTCTCATTCTCAAGAGACTATTTTCCTCTGCTTACAGTTTTCATGGTAAATTTGTTTTGAAATGATATTTAATGATGACCATGATAATCTCTGCATTATTGTCGTATTCCTAATAGTCTGAAGTCAGCTTTTTTGACATGCTCTCTCTTGCATAGACCTACTTGCAATCTATCACTGTGAGGCTTGAGGAGTGGAGGCTCAAGCGACGAGACACAGAGGAGTGGATGAGACATCGTCAACTCCCCCATGGTCTGCAAGAACGTGTCAGACGATTTGTTCAATACAAGTGGCTTGCAACTAGAGGGGTTGATGAAGAATCAATTTTGCGTGCATTACCTACAGATCTTCGTCGAGACATCCAGCGCCACCTATGCTTGGATCTTGTTAGACGAGTAAGTCCCTCCCTAGTGTTACCAATAGCTTTAAATGACAGCCGTTATGTAAAGGTTTCGGAGCATGCCGTTATCGTTATTTTAGTATTGTAGCAAGCCATGATCCACGATGACTACCGCAACCGTTTTTTCAACCGTCCATGATTTAAAACTATCTTACCATCAAGCATTTTACAATCCATCTTCTCCTGTCATGCTGTAGCTAATGGTTTTTCCTATTTGCAGGTTCCTTTCTTCTCACAGATGGATGATCAGTTGCTTGATGCCATATGTGAGCGCTTAGTGTCCTGCTTGAGCACTCAAGGAACTTATATAGTTCGAGAAGGTGATCCGGTCACAGAGATGCTTTTTATTATCAGGGGAAAGCTAGAGAGCTCAACTACGAATGGAGGGCGAACAGGTTTCTTCAATTCAATCACTTTGAGACCTGGTGACTTCTGTGGTGAGGAGCTGCTTGCTTGGGCATTGCTTCCAAAATGTACTCCCAACTTGCCTTCTTCCACAAGGACAGTGAGAGCACTAGAAGAAGTGGAAGCATTTGCATTGCGAGCAGAAGGCCTCAGGTTCGTTGCGAATCAGTTCAGACGTCTCCATAGCAAGAAACTACAGCATACCTTCCGCTTCTACTCCTACCATTGGAGAACATGGGCTGCCTGCTTTATTCAAGCTGCTTGGCGTCGACAAAAGAAGAGGATGATTGCAAAGAGCCTGAGCATGTCAGAATCCTTGGCACGTTCTGTTGATGGGCAAACAGTTGATGATGAAACAGCACAAGAGGAGGATGAACCTGGTTTTGCATCTTCAACTTCTCAAGCAAAACAGCACCTTGGTGTCACAATACTGGCTTCAAGATTTGCTGCAAGCACGAGGAAAGGGGCTCAGAAAGTGAAGGGTGTCGAAATGCTCAAGTTCCGAAAACCTGAAGAGCCAGACTTCTCTACAGAACCAGATGATGAGTAGTTCAACCCCGGTTCTTATCCAACACCCAACTACCAATGAGGAAAAGCTCTTATGGAAGCAAAAAATCCAATCCTGAAAGGATATTAATTTATATGCTTCACATGATAACACGTGCTTAAGTAACCAGGGATGACCCCATTAACTTTTAGCTATTTGGAAGCCAAGTGGATGTAAAAGGTGCAAGTTGCTTGCAATTTCTATGATATCCATAGTCTATAGGGAGTATAAATGTAGCATGTCTTGATTAAAGTAGAGTTTTGTTATAGTCAATCAGGTGAGTTTAACACATTATTGCCTTGAAATTTCTTGTTGATATGGTATTGAGAGCTCCATGATAAAGTTCAGCAAGATAATCTTGTCTCAAGAGGATGAATGGCCTTGCTGCAGTTGAGACTAGTTAAGAGTCTTCGGTTAAGAGTACTGCAGGACTCAAATTTATCATGTTTAAAACAAAACCTTCAACATATGTGCATAAGCAGAAGCACTCTCAGACTACAAAAACAGAAAAAATCCATTAACTAGTTAGCTCAGTTTCGAAATCCTGGCATCTTTCAATTGCTGCTGACAGGCATGACTTAGTAGATTGGACTGTAGGTTCAAATAACGATCGTTAAATAACGTAACGGCATTTGTATAATAGTTTCGGAGTATCCCGTTATCGTTATTCGAAATTATAAAGGCTTGTTGTCCTTTCACGTAAATAAAAACATTACGGTTAAATTTAAATAGCGAACGGTTGAAAAAACAATCACGATCATTATCGCAGATCGTGACTTACTATAATACTTCAATAAAGATAACGGGATGCTTCAAAACTATATATTACGACCGTTATTTAAAACTGTTGTTATCATTATATAACATTATTATTTGTCATTATATAACGACATTATATTAAAAGAAAAAAAAAACCAAAATTTCAATCTTTACGCTTTACATTCTATCTAAAAGGTGTTATTTGCATGTTTAATGTATTTCCGATTTCAATGATCACAATTATTATTTTACCATCCCAATAAATTACAACCCGCAATCATTACTATTTTTCCAACTGTCTTCCTAATTTAAAACTATTTGTTTGGACTTATCCATGTCTGGGACAAGCAGAAAACCTGACCTGCCTAAGTATTACTAAAGCCAAGCCCACTTGTAAACCAGTTCATTGCCAGCTACAGATGTGATCCCCAAAAATGAAAGTGAGATGCCATGGCCCAGGTAGGTTAGGTAGTCAAATCAAGATATTTTTCTTGATTGGCTTTTCATGACAAAAATTTTCATGGGGTGGACGAGAGAAAGTAGTGAGTTTGTCCTAACTAGACTTCCCACCAACAGCACCATATATAAAATCCAGAATCAGTACATGCCCAGGAAAGATCACTTGGCCCCCCAACCTTCCGGACAAAACACAGTTTGATGAGTGATCTGTATGCGTATGGGAACCACAACCTCAATACTTTAGCCATCTCAAACTTGCTGCGAAGTTCGATTTGTTTAGTCATTTTTGCCTGCCGACATTTTCTTTTGACCTTCCTTTGTTAAAATACGAAATCCAACCATACACGTGCACATGCACGTGCCTTGAGAGGAACAAATAGCACAGGAAACAAAAAGAACATGAAGAAAGTGATTATTTGTTACATTAGATAAAACAGAAGATGTGAAAATGTACATATAGAAGTTCTTTTACTTGTAACACACTACAAAGATAAAATCTGGAAACCAGAAAGCATCAAGCAAGCTTATGCTTTGGCTTCACTCCAACTTTTGGACTTTACAAGAGCAAATATGGCTTGAACCTTAAATGCTGCTAAATCACACTCACACAAGAATATAAGTCAACTGTGAAGAAAAAAAATAAAAATTGAAACCTAAGATCCTACCTACGACAACCAACTGCAATTCAATGCCTGAGGGAAACTAACAATGACGAATATCCTATGTGAAAAGAATAAAAATAAGAGGAAATATGACCACAGTGTGGAGAGTAATTTCTGAACAGAGAAAATTCTATAGAGCTTTCAAATCACATGCAGGCAATGACTTCATTTTATTGAATTGAAGGCTACCCTTCACCATCATTTGCGAAGGAAAGAAAAGGACTGAACTTCTTTTAGTTGCACGGTCGATCCAAATAGGCTGTTGGCAGAATACCTGAACCCGAGCCTTGCTTTTGTTCACGCTTCGCTTATTTGCTCACCAATCAGATCAAGACCAACAAGAAGGAAGGTCACACCTTGGAAGAGAAGGTAGTAAAAGTGGACTCCCTGGGCTGATAACAAGCTCCTGACAGAAGCTGTGAGTAGGAGGAATGCTAGAGCAAGCTCTTTCCTGTATATCTTGTTCACTTTCTTAACAGGTTTAGGAGCTGCTTCGTTTTGTTCCTTTAATTGGTTCAACAGCTCAAGCTCAGTCTCAGAAGCTCCTCTGCATATCTGGGATTGGTTCATTGTCTTTGAGTCCCTCTCAGCAGCAGCCAGTAAGTCAGATTCTGATGACCTACCAGCCTTCTTGGTGACAACCCACTCATACGAGCTACCCAGCTGGAATAAACCAGATACCATGGCATTGAATTTGGTAACTGACATGGTGTTTTCAAAGAGCAGGTAAGGAACAACGAAAGGGAAGGATTTTGGAGCAGGAAGAATGTTGAGGAATGACATCAAGACAGGAACATAGCAAATAACCCACATAGGAAGCTCAGCCTCAGGGACAAACATTGTTAAAGGAAGAATTATGCAGAACAGTGTGAAGGAATAGAAAGGAAGGATAAGTTTTCTCAATAGAAAGAACAGGAATATTAAGTTTGCTTTCTTCCATAATGCCATCTGCAAGATTGAAAACATGGAAAGCCCTTAGTAAAGAAAATCAGTCTGGAAGTTAAATTACAAGAAGCACAAATGGGTATCAAAGGCACCTTAGAGGTTATAATTGCTGGAAGACACAAGCGGAAAAGTTGCATAGGACCAGAATGCCAACGATGTTGCTGCTTCCTGTAAGCCTCATAGGACTCGGGAACTTCACAGAGGACCTAGAAGGTTACACATGTAAGTCATGTTGCCAGAAGCTTGTTCCAAATTTCTGAGAAAAGAAAGTATGCACCCGTTTTCTTGTTGTCAAGGTTGCGTACTATAATTTTAGAATGCTTCAAAATGAAATGGAATGATGCTGAAAACAGCTCTTAGTTTTTCATCTGGATACTATCAAACTACATATACTGATGCAATGGAAGTGATGGATTTAGATTGATGGAGCGCAAGAGTACCTTCACATCATTAAGGAAGATGAATTTCCAACCATTGAGATGTGCACGGACAGCTATGTCCATGTCCTCTACAGTTGTCCTTTCAAGCCATCCTCCAGACTCTTCAAGGGCTTTGATTCTCCAAACACCAGCAGTTCCATTGAAACCAAAGAAATTTAGGAATGCACCATTAACTTGCTGTTCAACCTCAAAGTGAAAACACAAATTAATGTTTTGGAGACGAGTCAATAAATTCTCGTCCTTGTTCACAAATGCCCATCTGGCCTGAACCAACCCTAGTTCAGGATTGCCCTGCAACACAAGGTAAGAGAGACATGCGGATTAAATCCCGAAAACATCTTTGACAGCAAATAGTTAATTGAAATGAGATTTGTTTGTTTTTATCTACCTTGAAATGAGGCACTGTCAGCTTAAGGAAGTCTGGATTGGGCTGGAAATCAGCATCAAAAATTGCAACAAACTCATAATCCTTTACATAATCACAGCCCATTGCAGACTTGAGATTTCCAGCTTTGTAACCAGTCCTAATCAAACGATGCCTATAGATTATGTTGACACCCTTTTGGCTCCATTTAGTAACCTCTGCCTTGATTAACCATTGGATGCTCTCATCATTAGAATCATCCAGTACTTGAATCAGTATACGATCCTTTGGCCAATCCATTTGGCAAACTGCAGAGATAGACTGCTCATATACCTGCACACAGAAAGCATATCAACATCAAGGACTCTGTACAAAACTTGACAATGCTGCCATTTATAATGTATGCTAATTCCATGTCCCTACTAATAGTCATCTAAAATAGAGACTTCCTAGTTTAATATTGATTTAAAATAACGGATTCAATCATCATGACATAAATTTTCTGCTTTTTTTTTCCCGAATAAGTGCTAAATACAATCCAAAAATTATTATTTAATGGCACCTAACTTAGTCATATAATTCTTCAAATCACAAATAAATCAAGAATCTATTTGTTGACTATGAGAAAATATATGCTATTGGAACATCTTATTGTTCAAATATATATTCTTCTTCTTGTCAAGTATCATTTTCAAATCTCTAGAAATTTTGCTATCTCTGTCATTTCAACTGCTTAAATTAAACAACTGCCTACTAAATCTTTGTCACAGATTTTGCCACAAGCTAAAAGCAAGCACAAGAACGCAGAAAAAGGGAGAGAGAGAGAGAGAGGGAGAGGGAGAGAGGAGGTAAACTTCAGTGCATTACCTCTCTTTCATTACACATTGGGATTTGTACAAGAACCATGGGATACTCATAGCCTTGTGCCTCAACATCATCTGACTTGAATGGATCCCCATCAATCCTTGGCTTAATCTTCTTGAATTTAATCCAAAAGCAACCCAAACAAAGTATCAAACGATCTACAGATTGAATAAGGAACAAAACAACACAGAATTGAGAGAGACCTTGAATTAGGGGCGCAATGTAATCAGCCCTAAATGTTAGCCAAGCAACATAAACCATGTGAAGCAAGCCTTGCAAATCCAAGGTCCTTGGGATGTGCAAATTAGCACTCTCAAAATAATGCCAACCTTTGAAATAAGCAGCCACTTCAAAAGCTAAAATTACCAAAGCAGTCACTAAAAACACTCTAATGGTTTTAAGCACCAATTTCCCTTTGCCTAACTTCTCAGTAGCCACAGTAACACCTTGTCTAAAGATCAACCTCTTCTTTATAGTCCCAAGCAAGGCCCAGAAGACAGTAGCTAACCAAGCAACACAACCAACAGCTCTGTGAGCCTTGAGGAGCAAAACCCATGTGACTTGCTTAGCATTCTTCCCTCTACTCTTCTCAACTGGCCTGAATGCAGAATCTGGACCGTTGATTTCCACAACAGAATAGTTAGGATTCTCCATTTTCACCACAACAGGTGTTCCCCTCTTGCTATCTTTTCCCCACAAATCGGAAAAATCCCATCTTGCGGCCATTTTTCTTCTCTGTCTTCACACAAACTCACAGACAACAACAAAAAAAAAAAAAAAAACAAACCCCAAGAAACCAAATCCTCAAAAGCTCCAATCTTTCAGACAAAAATTCAAAACCCAGATCCCAAAACCAAGAAACAAGAGACCCCCATTTTAGAACCAACCATATTAAACTTAGAAAACTAGATCCCTCCCCTCTTTCAATCAAAGAACACAACTTTAAGGCTAGCCACTCATGCTAAGTACAATGTGACAAGAAAACGCAAAAAAGAGAAGTAAAAGAGATGTTCTTTGTACTCTCTTCACTCAAAGACACACACACTAACAAGCGATCCAACATGGCAAAGAAATATTACGAGGAAAGGTATCTGTTTCTGCAGCTGTAAGAACCCTCACACCATGTGAGTTTGTTTAATATTCCAAAAACATAGCCCATAATAAACCTTAACCTTTACCTGTCCAAAAGATTTTACTACCATATATTATTTTTCAAAACTTTATAGTAATCTGCATAAATAATTAGAACATTAAATTAAAGACATAACAGCATGGACTACTGAGAAGTAAGCATCAGTTGACTAGGAGTAAACCGTGCTCAACGTGAAAAATCTGGCGAAAGGTCTCCGGTCCTCGTGACGTTGTGTTGACTAAATTATTAGGTAACAACATAGAAATTTCCACACTAATTAAGCAATAAGCATGTTCACTATTCACAGACATTTGTTTCAAAAAGAAGTTACTTTCTTACTTTATTTTAATTTCATTTTATACATCAATTTTAATTATTACTAATTTGAATAATTGAATTACATGTTATAAAATTATTAATAAAAATAAATAAAATGAGGTTATAAAATTAGTTAAAAAATAGTTAATGTATTAATTAGTAATTTCAAAAGACTAATACGACCGTTAAAAAGATGGATTTTCGTTTTTAAATTTAATCATAAAATATATATATATTGTTTTTGGTTCATCAAATTAAATTTCTTTTTGATTAGATCTAAATTTTTTACACTTCCACATAGGCCAGTTTATTTTATATATATATATATATATATATATATATATATATATATAAAGAAAATAAAAAAATAAAAAGGGCATTTAAATTAGCACAATTCTCTCAATATATTAACTGCAGTTAATCATTATAATTGAAAAATGATAAAGAAAATGTCGGTTATGGGGAAGACGAGAGGAAAGCATATTCCTCTTCTATTATTAAATTTTGTTTGGTCCCCAAATATTTTGTTTCCAAAAATACAAGTAATTAAAGTGAATAAAATCAAAAGAGAGGCCACTAGTGGATTGAGGCACCTGCAAAATGTCAACAGCACCCTTTACCAACAACCTATAAAATTGATTCATGAGTATTCATGAGGGGTAGGAATGTCTTTTCCTTTTCAATTCCTTTTTAAATTCCAAGTTTCCAACCCCAAGAAATGAGGTCATCCATCCCTTTTGTCCATGTTTATTTTGGAGAATCCTTATGATTTTAGGGAATTTAAAAGTACATAAAGCAGATGAAATTATAGTATTAAAACATGATTATGCTAATTAAAGTGGGTTATTTTTATAGTTTTTTGGGTCCAAAGTTGAGATTAAATAATCAATAAAGTGCAAGTAGTACTAGATTATCCAATCTCAACAAAAATTAAAAAAACAAAACAAAAAACGAAATTACCAATATATTATTAACAACAGAAACACTAAGATAAATTGAAAAGGAAGGCAATCAATGTGAGGAATCTTGGAAGATTAATTTTTAATTTCTTTCTTGGGGATCCACGATTGGCATTTATTTTATTAATTAATAATCATTAATTGCTTAATACTTTTTACTGTAAGTATAAATTTGTGCAAAATCACTCCCTTGATTAGCAAATGTAATGATGAATTTGCCTTTTACGTGATTAGGAGGTGACATCTTGGAAGCTTGGAGAACTGGCTAGGAAGATCTTGAGGATACCTTCCAAAGAGCACGCTTGTGGTTTAAACCAAAAATAAAAACCTTTAAATTTAATTTGATTTATCATATGAAAAGCATCTAATTAATTTAGTTTTATATATACCGAGACTTCATATAATTCGAATTATTTTTATTGAGACTCTAAATTTTTTTTTGTCAAATTGAAGAATTCAACTCTTATATTGTTATTATTGTTTCATGTCCTAATTAATGACGAGTTTACCACGTATGTACTATAGCCAATGACAACTTGCCACATCACTAATTCAATTATTCAATTTGGACTCATTATGACACGTGACAAGTTGTTATCACGTAACAAGTCGTCGTTGGCTAGAGCTTATTGTGGGTGCTTACGTGGCACATTAAGATTTGAAATAACAATAACATATAAATAAAACTCTTAAAATTAGATTTAAAAAAAAAACTTAGAGTCTCAATCAAAGAAATTCGAATTGTACGAGATCTCGATAGGTTCAAAACCTATTTGGTCTCGGTAGATAAATATTGAAATACATAAACAAATAAATAAAATGTTATTTTGATTAGGAAAAGAATTAACCTATTTTTAGATTTAGACTAATTAATCAAATTTGTAGGGTCAAGTAGATTTTATAAGATTTTCAAACTGCTCTATAAAATTAATTAATTAAAATACTTTATGCTAAACTTGCCAAATGGACGAGTGTTTAGGTGTAAAACAAATTATATATCAACTTTGCTTATTGAGAAGGTTATGGATTTATGCTAATTTTGACACTTCTTTTTGTCCCTTTTCGCAATTTTTTTTTTTTTTTTGAAGAAACTTATTTAGTTTCAATATGTTCTGCCCTTTTTTGTTTGTGGCCTCTGTGCCAATAAAAGAACAAAATACAAAACGCCATTTGTACTTCTCTTTTTGTAAATTTATTTGCCTTTAGCATTAGTGCATGAACGAAAAATGCCATCATCATTATGCATTACTTTCTTTGCACATTGTTAAGCAATTGGACATTAGCGGATGTACTTTTTACAATCCCAATTGAAATTTGATCAAATTGAGAGTTAGTAACCTCTTTTCCTTAATTTTTTTTTTTACAAGATTTTACATATCCGAAACTAAGTTTCGATCCATTCGAGTTTTAAACACGTTATACACATCCGACTAATAATGTATTTATAATAATTTTCTCAATGTTTTGCATATTAGTTTCAGGAAAAAAAAAAAAAAAAAGACCATTTCAACACGTTATTTACATCCAATTAATGTATTCATAACAAATTTTTATATATTTTACATATTAGTTTTTGTTAAAAAATCATTTCAATTCAAAAGTTTAAGTCTGTTAAATTATTAGGTGAAATTTTAAAAATAATTCATGTTATTTTCTAATATCTGTTTTCAAGTAAATTTTTTTTTAGATTGAAACTTGTACAAATTCATCAATGTCTTGTTCTTAATTATTTAATTAGAAGAGAAAGTGCAGAGCGTGAGATTCGAACTTAATTATCGAATTCATAACCATTTGATCATAAAAAATTTAATACTATGTTAACAAAAAAGTTTAAATTATTATATAAAACTCTACAAATAATTTTATATCACTTGCTGACCATTCCAACTAAATTAAACCTCCAAAATGGAAATTAAAGACTTCACAATCTCTCCATATGAATGCTCAAAAGAAAGAAAAGTCATTTAGGACTTTAAAAAAAAAAAGAAGAAAAAGAAAACAAATTACAACCCATCACATTTTGGTTTGTATTCTGTTTCATATCTTGCTTGATTGGAACTTCTCAATTATTTCTGGATCTGTCCATAGCCAGCATGTGGGATCAGGTTGTCCAAACAAGATCAGCACAGTGAGCTGGAGAAGTAAGGAGGATGCTCTCTCTCTCTCTCTCTCTCTCTCTCTCACAGACACACACACACGGCTATAACCTTCTATATTGTATAAACCATAAATATATTAATTACTGGAATAAAAAATGAAAAAGTGGAAAAATATTAAGAATTCATGATTGAAAAAAAAAAGAAAAAAATATATAGTATAAAAAATTATTTCTGACCTAATACTTTATGATCAGCGTCTGGGAGTTTTCCTATGCATTATTTTTTATTTATATAGTATAATTTCATGCAAAATTCTTAATTTTTCTATAGCCAAAGTTGCCAAGCGCTGCCTAAGGAAATTAATGAAGCAAATACAGGATCTGTTTAGCAGCTGTTAGATTTGGATCACAGAATAAATAGATCAGATGTGCATAGATCATAATATAAATTATAAACTAATTGAGTATAAATTAGTCCATCGCTAACTCGTTTTGAGAAACAAATTAATTAGTGTCTCTTGTTTTTAAAATTAATTATTTAATCTTTTATATTTTAATTTCAATAATAATTTAGTTGTTTCATCACTTTTTTGTTAGATGAATAATTTTGTTTTCTCAAATTGTAGTTTTTTATGCTATATTTTTCTTTTTCACCCACTCTTTTTTTCCCTCAACCAAAAAAAAGAAGAAAGTAATTTGTGAATAAAAATCACTAATTTAATTAAAAAAATTGATAGTAAAAAAAACCTAAGTTATTGACTGGAATTAAAACATGAAAAGCTAAATGAAGAAGACTAATTAATTTATTTCTCTAAACGAAAGGGATTAATATATATTTTACTCATCATAATATGACTACTATTTTTTTTAAAATGGGTGATACCATTATTATTATTATTTAATATTAAGTTTTTAAAATTTTAACTTTTTATCATTGTCAATATCTGAAATGCTGTGTTCGAGATTCTCCATCTTTTAACTCCTCACAAAACTATATATATATATATATGTATATATCGAGAATTGCATTTGTATTGCATATTTAATTAAAATTTAAATAATAAATTAATTATTATTTCAGGTTAAATGCAGCATTATGCATGCAAACAAATTAAAATATTGAGTTTAATTGTGTAATTAATAAAAAGGAATAATAACATGTGATTAATTATTGAGTTTTTCTGTAATCCATGATCTCAAAAATCTTAATCATACAAAGCAAATCTAATGACGAGGTAACATCATGAAGGTACCTTCAGAGCAGAAAACACGTGCAATGGATACAACCAATAAGATGTGACATCTACAAGGTTTGTCGAAATATATTTTCCATCCATACATCAATTTAAATATAAATGTTATATATTTGATGTAGAATTTGATATTAATGTAAGAAAATTGATCAAAAATATTTTAATTACAAAAATGCATGGCTTATGTACGTATGATAAATACATCTATTTCGTAGATATGCTTTCAACTACATAAAATGTTAACAATATTTCTTTTTAACCATGTTTATGTATATAAATCTAAATCTTGAATTTATATATAGTTGTATCGTAATTATTTGTTTTCTTCACTCGTTAGATTTTTCTCGTTTAAAAGAAAGTTCTAGTTGTTGTTTCTAATTAGATGTAAGAGATTGATATAACTCAATAGTTTTAGGTTTCCATCAATGTGATCTAGCAGTAAGATCTATTTTTACATCGATTTACAATGATTTAAATTCATCTGAACGTATGAAATACAATCAATCTAGATTTGATAATTTCAAAAAAAAAAAATCTGATCATACAAATTATAATTTTTCTAGATGTAATATAAAAATAGTGATGTATTTATATTTTATTTAGTATAATGAAATTGCAATTTTTTTTTTAAAAAAAAAACTTATTTGCTATTTTACACACGTCAAAAAAGTGGAACTTTTTTTTTTTTTTTTTTTTTGTCATGGCAACTTTTTCCATTTTGACCACTAATCTAACCCTTTAGAGAATTACTTTAGACACAATCATTTTCTCTTTTGACGAAACCTGATCATACAAGCATTACCCTAAATTCACAAAAACAACCTTTTTTACAGGCAGTATCTTCATTTTCTTGGTGCACCAAAACAAAATTTACATTTCCACTCGAGTTTAAGACAAACTATCCATGCAAACACTAATGAATTTATCCGAATTATCCTAATAGCTAAAAAAAGTATTATTTTCATCTTTAAAAAATTTTAATCTGTGTCACATTAAATTTTTTTTCTTATTTTTATAATTGTTTTTGAATAATATTTTTACAAAATAAATTTTGATTAAAAGTTTTCAGAAAAGTATTCAGACAAATATTTTGAGACATAAAACGATAAACAATCTCTTTAATATATATATATATATTATCCAGTCCCATAATTACTTTAAGAACTTTATAGGGGGATAAGATGGCTTTATTGCACATTCATTACACATGTTAAATGACAACCTCCATTGTCGTAGACAAAGGGCAAAAGTAGAAGAGAAGTGGCATTAGGGTATCTAATTTCAATCATTTGGTTTATGAACCCTAGGTGTTATTTCGAGTAGATAGTTGTAAATTTCCTTTCTTTTTTTGGCTACTATGAGTAGCCATCCCTAAAGCACACAATTTTGGAGCCCATAATTTTTGGGAGGAGAGATATTAGAACCCTACAAATAAAGAGACAACAACCCACAAAAATTGCCTACTTACCCACCACAATTGCCCCATAAGGCCTTGTTTTTTGTCGGCCGAGATTTGTATAGAAAAAGTGGATTATGGACCAATCTTCTTCAGATCTCTCATTCAATTCATTCATGGCCAACTGTTTTTTTCTAATGGGATTTTGTTAAATGCAACATTTAGATCTTCTATTATGCATCTCAACATGCAAGACTTGGACCATCAAAGACAAAAAAACAATACCATGTGCTTTAATTTTAGTAGTAGCATGATCTAGGAGTGATATAAGGGTGTTGCCTTCATATGTGGTGCTCCCTAATTGTCTCTTAGGTTAAAAATTTAGGTTAATTTGTGAAAGATAATTTTTTTTACAAATTTTCTAGGTTTAAAGTACATAATGAATTGAATTTTAGTTTGGGTTAAAAGTTCAATCTATTGTGTTATATAATAATGTAACTTTTCAATTCGTTTTTGTATTTTTAATTGAGTCGATTTTATTCTTGAATACACGTTAAATTTTCAATCTATTATTTTATCAAGATTTTTAGATCAAAGAATCAGAATTATTCAAGTAATTTGCACATGATTAATTTTTATTCTTAAAATATATTTACAAGTCGAGTCAAATAAAAGACTTTCATGTGTAAATTATGTGAATAATTTTAATAACTTAGCTCTGAAAATTTTACTAAAAAGATAGACTATACACTTACTATGTATTTAAAAAATAAAATTAATTCAATTAGAGATATAAAAACATATTGAATAATAGTTTTCATTATTATCATTTTTTCAATAGTTTGTACCATCAAAGACAAAAAAAACAATACCATGTGCTTAAATTTTAATAGTGGCATTATCTAGGAGGGATATGAGGGAGCTGCCCTCATATGTCTTGCTCCCTAATTGTCTCTTAGGTTAAATTGTGAAAATTAAATTTTTTACAAATTTTCTAGGTTTAGAGTGCATAATGAATTGAATTTTAGTTTGGGTTTAAAGTTCAATCTATTGTATTATATAATCAAGTAATTTTTAAATTTGTTTTTTATTTTTAATTGAATCGATTTTATTTTTGAATATATAGTAAGTTTCCAATATATTATTTTATCAAGATTTTTAGGTCAAAGAATCATAATTATTCACTTAATTTATACATGATTGATTTTTATTTCTAAAATATCCTTGCAAGTCAGTCAAATAGATGGAAATCATGAGTAAATTATGTGATTATTTCCAATAATTTAGTATATAAATTTTATTAGAATAATAGACTAGACACTTATTGTGTATTTAAAAAATAAAATTGATTCAATTAGAGATATAAGAACATATTGAATAATAGTTTCATTGTTATTATTTTTTCAATAGTTTGGATACGGTGTATTTGTGAAGTTATGAGACAATATTTTCATAAGAGATCCATTTTTTTAAGCCAGAAGAAGAAGAGGAATTCATGGTCATTATTCATTACAAATTAACCAAAAAAGAAAGATGGATTTGGGAAGTAATAGGAGATCATTTCAAAGTACAAATTTGAAAATCATGTCGCGTAGCTATTCAATGTTTCAGTAACCTCCAACAAAAGAAGGTCCACTTCTTCTCTAACCATCCATGAATTATACGACTGGTTATCACCAAGCTATGGCCAGCTTTCATTTTCAACATAACTGCATGCAAGCATTAGGCAGGAGAGTTATGGCAAAACCCCATTTGTCCTTCGAAAGATTATATGTCCCACCCACATTCCATTGCCATATCTTTTATTTACCAGATGATGATGATGATGATGATAGCAATATCAAATCAATCGTCATAAATAAATAAATAAAGGGTAAATTTTTATTTTATTTTTTCCTCTGAGATTTAAAGGGTTTCTCAATTTCTCATCTGAAATTTCGTTTGTAGTAATTATTCTCTTCAACTTTCGTCCACATTTCAATTCTCTCTTTTTGTCAATGGAATAATTTCTGGCAAATCCATTAATGTAGGTGTGAACGGCATGCTTTTAATTAGCTTAGTACCACTCAACTGTCAGGGAAAATATGAAAACAACTTGAGACTTCAAAATTTATGATCCATGAAAGAGACAATTGAGTGTTAGAGAAAACTAGTGATTTACTCTTTATTGGATTAATGAGAAGATGTTTCCTTGAACGAGAGTGGATTCATCTTGCCGGTTACGGCAGATGAACTCTCTTGCTTTCTGTTGTCATATGATCGTTTACTTAGCCTCAGTTTCTTCGATAGAAAACAATTTTAAATAAGAAAAACAATCCTGGAGAAACAATTTTTCAGAAAAATGTTTTATTTTTTTTTAAGTCGGAAGTCACTTTCTCAAAAATAACATATAATCTATTAATTTTTATTTATTAGAAATCAAATTCCATTGACTTTTTTTTCCTAAACGTAAAACAAACATTAGAAAATGAGAACCCAAAACAAACACGGCCTAACATCCCATTTATTGTGCCATTCTAAGGGGGAAAGACTTGAGAGTGGAGACCATTCCAGTGAAGTGATAGATCTTAGTATGGGATGAGTGTTAAGGATTCCAGGAAGCTCTGTTTAACTCCAGGATTTACATCATCAGAACTAATTTTGTCTCCAGACAGACAATAACAGAAGTGGATAGACCAATCGTTTTCGCCAACTCCGACAAGAACCATCACAACTCAGAATCACAAACATAATCCCATCACATAGTAGAAAGTAAATGAGCTAAGAGAAGCTTTTCATTTCACAGGATTAAAATGCTTTGAACAACTTTCTGTCTTAAATATCAATTTCAAGCACGAATCCAATATAAAGCGGCAGACAACAATAAGTATCTAGATTTTGACATTTTCTCAGACAGGAATCGAGAGTGTCCAAAGCAAGGATATGCTATAGAATTGAATGTTCTTAAGAAAAAAGAAAAAAAAATTGCTATACTTCATTTTTTTCACCCCTTTTGGTTGTTTACGTACAATGAGATTTTTTGTGAATTATACAGTGCAGGAAAATTGGCAAGAAATCAGATAAAAGAGCCGCCTGAAGCAACAATGCAGCATTCCATCACCGGTAGCAATCCTCAAAAGCAGATTTATTTGCGATGTGCCTCTACATCTAATATTAGCTTTGGAGGTTTACTCATCTTTTGCTGGTATTTGGCATATGAGTACCACACCCCACCAGCTGTGTTGATAACCAATCCAGTCACGTTCAAAGCATGCACTTCCACGCCACCCAGTAAGACAAAACCAAGGGTCTGAGCAGCAAAGAAAACGAAAAGAAAAATTAATCTTAATGCACTTGAACATTTTATTAAAACATGACTAATGGTGCTGGTCTAGTTCAATTATTGAGAAGCTGGGGAAAGAAGAGGGCAACTGAGAAACCGATAACTTGGGTCAAATGTTGAAGTTCCAAGTTTCTTCTTTTCTTCTTATAGATTCTCTATAATAGACAAGAAGGGTTATATGCACATACCGTGGACCCAACACCTTTGAGGACTCCCACGATAGTTGTTGTAAGAGCCGAGTTGACTATGGTACATAAGAACATGGTGAAGTTGAGAACTATGCCCATTATTAATGAAATAATAAGGATCCCCAAAAATGATAACGAATTACTCTGCAATAAAAAAACAGATTTCAAGTAAGAAATTGGTTCTATATGCTACATATAAGAGCAAAATGCTGCACTTTGTAGAGGAAAAATGAAGTTTTGAACTGTCACTACACTTTATAGAAATCATTTTGATTGTTTTACAATTTGTTTTGCAACAAATTACATGATCTGGTTGGAAAGATTAATGAAGACACATACCATATCAAGAGGCAAAACAATATTTCAGACTTGAAACAAGGCAATGCATGTGGAAACCTAGAGTTTTATGGATACACCATATAACGGCACCTTGAAGCAATGATAAGAATTTAATGATTGAACAGTGCATGATGATAAGAATCTAAAGATTGAACAGGGCCAGAAGCACCAGATGACATCAAAGTTGCAATAACCGAGCAGTTTCCCAAGGCATCTCTTTGCTGGAACTGCATTAGCCATAGAACAGTGCTTGATATTCAACAACATAGGGCTGGTAGCCTGCTATAACTTTTGAAGGACTTAAACTATGAAGGGAATATAAATGTCAATATGCCAAATAATAACTTTGGCACTTAAATTTGGCACAAGTAGGCAAGGTCAAGGTCTCAAAGTGTCAATTACATGAACCGAACTTTGCTTTACAAGACACAATCAATACCCTTGCCCTGCCCTCAGAAGAAAATGAATTTTTAGTTATCAAAATGTTATCCAGATCATTCTGAAATGCCCAAGTGTTACGCTGTCCTGATTTCAGCAATCAGAATATCCCTGAAGGCATCAATCAACAATCCCAAATGACAAAATATGAAATACAGCACACCAATCTAAGGTGATCAGGAACTATTGAATCCTTTTCAATTGGGATACCAACTAAAAGGACAATAATTTAAACTTACATAACAGCTCTCTGAAACCTGTTTGACCAATGGTCTTGTACAATTGACATGAAAATCTGATAGATGTTAAATTGGATTTCCAGGTAATAAATAAGCTCCAATACAACATAAATTAGACAACTTCAATGGTGTCAACTGCCTAACAGTAAAATTCAAACTCTTACAGAAAACTTTGAAGTCATATTAAAGGTTTTGAGCATCAATTATTAATTCAAAGCTCCATTGTAAACAATAGTATGCTGTGAACAGGCTTCAGAACATCACAAATCATCGGTTCCTGGCACAGTCAATAATTTTAGTCTAAATAAGAGGGGTTAAGATTCTAACCTTTGCAAACAATAATGATAGAGAGTTTGGAAATTCTCCTGTAGCTATGATGAGAAACATCAAGAATGGAAGAGACAAAAAACTGTTATAGAACATTATCTCAACTGAAGAGAGGCCATCCTCTGCACCAGATCTTTCAACTAACACAAGGTACATTGTCTGCAGTTTCAGAACACAACCACTCTTAGTTAATAACGAGCAAGAACCATCATGCTGCATTATTCACATCTATGAGAAATTAAGGAACTAATAGCAAACCTGAAAGAAAACAGAAGTAAAGGCCATGCTGTATCCCCAAAGGTCAAAAGAAAAATCTCCAAGGGCTGCTATAATAACTCCAGCAGCAATTAATAGCACAGAAAGAGTAACCTGAAACATGATGTAAATGTGTCATAGTTTGAAGGAACTTCCTATATTCAAGATCACTAGTCACAGAGATGCTTTATCAAGAATTCAAGGGGTTGATAACTAAATTGCGGGTATATAACATAAAATTGGTCTGTTAGCAACAGATATCTGCTAATTAGATGAAGAAGAAGCTTGCAGGTATATAACATAAAATTGGTCTGTTAGCAACAGATATCTGCTAATTGGACAGCAAGCTTCTTCTTCATCTATGGAATCCCAAAAATTCAAGAATCAAGACAGGTAGTACAGTCTGATTGAAAATAAGAATCAGCGACGTAAAATATGGATCATTTTGTCAATACCATTAAGTTTAATCATTTGACTAAGAAGAAATTAAAAAACAACAACACACAAACAAAACACCTAGCAAAACAGAGTCTCATGTATATCTCTATATATATTACAAATAAACACGGTAGCTATTTAAGTGAAAACTAGGTCAGTAAGTGGCAGCACAAACCTGTGTTGTAGGTTTTCCCTTTCCTGAAAAAAATCCAGTTATAAGTACAGCAAGCGGTGTGAGTCTCTTTATTGCAATATACATAGGAATGTTAACTCCTTTCAAGCTAGCCAGAGCAAAAGCCACATTAGCATTGTAGAATAGCGAAACCGGAAGAAGTCTTTTAGTTGTTTGCATATCTACTCCCTTCGCTCTTGTATACCCCATTTGTCTACCAAAATGTATAAGCAATGCCGTTGCCAGTTGCTAATCCAAACAAGTACCAAAAAAAATCAAACAATCACAACATCCATTATCAGTAATCATAATCACCGAAAACACACACATCGGAACAACAAGATGCCTAAAATTCTTCAGTACTCATCATCATGTGGGGACCACAAATATCGACAATACAACTTTAGCACTGAATTATTTTTTCTCCCAAATAACAATACAAATAAACAAACAAGGGATCTATTCTGTTTTCCAAAAAAATCAATACCTGCAAAGTGAGAAGGGTCATAGAGTGACCATATTGCATCAAAATGGCCTTATTGATAAAAACCATAGCCATTGAAGCAATCCCATATGACACGGCAGCAACCAAACTACATTCATTCATTCACATATTATCATCAAAGTCATTAACATGCCTTCAAACAGATCAATCAGGTAATGAAATGCGATTAAGCATTACATGCAATAATTAATGGGTTTTAAATCAAGAACTCAATGACATAATATAGCTACCTCTTATAAGGACTTGCTTCTGCTTCACTGCGAGTTTCCATTACTGTCAATCGAATCAAACAAATCCCAATATTTCCCAAAACCACAAACAAAACAAAACCCTGCAAAATTATCACATAAAAAACATCAAACTATAGAAGCAAACATAAATTGAATCTGAGACCATTAAAAAACAATCACCTTGGTAGAAACAAACCCCTTTTACATTATACAAAAAAGAAAAAAAAATCTTTCTTTACGGGTTCTTGGATCAAGTGAAGGAGGATTTTGTGAGTGGTTTTGCTGGAGTGGAAAGGCAGTAAAAAAATAGAAAACAAAATGGAGGGTTCTGAAGAGAGAGAGAGAGAGAGAGAGAGAGAGATGTGAAAGAATTTTGTTGACAAAATAATATGGTAAGGAAGGATATAGACAAACAGCTGGCGACATCACGAGAGAAATCGCCATCGGATGAGAAATGGGTTTGCTTTGCTTTGCTCCTGGTTCCTGTTTTTCAACTTTTGGCTGTATCACCTTCATGACAAAAGCGGCTAAATTGTTAACCACTGCTTAATCACATAGCCATTGGTCCCCACTCTAAATAACCACTACTTAAACATCATTATAATTACTATTTTCTGACAACCTTTCATGAACAAGGAATAAACATATTGCTTTAATCTCATAAAATGTCTTTTTACTTTTTTATATTTTCTTAACGTGGCTCTTCTATTTTTTTTTTTTTTTTTAGTTTTCATTTTTTTTTAAATATAATCCCTTATTATTTACTAAAAAATCATTCTTTTTCGATAATTCATACTTTTTAGATTTTTTTTAATGTGATCTTTTTATTATTATTTTTTTTAATTTCATGAGTTTAAAAAACGTTTCCAACAATATTATTTAAGGTTGGGAATTCTAAAACAAAGATAAGGAAAAAAAAGATATTTCAAGGAAAAATTACAATGAATGTGAAAGATTTGTTTAAAATTAATTGAAATGAAATTGATTTCAACTTTCAATTCAGAAAAGTTTACCTAGTAGATTAGTAGATTTGAACATTATTTGTCGAAGACAGCCTTAAAGGATGTAAGAATCTCGCAATTACAACTAACACAAAGCTCCAACATTTTTGGCGGTAAAATGGTTGAAAATTGGTCTGGGCGTAGCTCCTCGGGCCATGTTGACTATAGCCATGCATAACTCTAGGATTGAGCATCATTTGATTTAAATCAAAAAACCAAACCGAACTGAATCAGAATATTAATTTAAATTTGATTTTTCAATTCAGTTCAGTTTTTAAACTTTTTAGTTTGATTTAAACTAAGAACCAATTTTTTTTTTTTTAAGTTTTAAAATAATGCTAATAAACTAAAAAATTAATACATTAACATTATTATAAATATATGACAAATTGATAACGTTTTTAAGCTATTTACATTATTTTAAATTTTTATTAAAAAATTCAGATAAAAAATCTGTTCATATAAAAAAAAACCAAAACCAAAAACCGAAATTTCGTCTTTTGAACTGAAAAACTGAATAGTAATTCAATTCAATTTCCATTTTTGTTTCTTATGAATTCTATTAACCAAAAACCGAAACCTAAATTATTAAAAACTGAAAAACCGAATAAAATCATCCATAACACCATTCTTGGCGGTTCCAGTTCAATCATACATGCAAGTCATTAACCAATCAGAAAGGCACTTTTTAGACTTGTTCTTGACACAACCAGGAAAATTTAATTCCTAGAGTGGGATGTTTTGCTGTAAATTCTTCAGTGTTACAGTTATCAATTAAGCAACCTATCACTTGGTTTTCTAGTACTAGACTTTCTTAGCAACTTACATGATAGACTATAAACGACACATTCCTGCTCATGATGT
Organism: Dovyalis caffra; assembly: GCA_963924115.1. Taxonomy (NCBI): domain Eukaryota; kingdom Viridiplantae; phylum Streptophyta; class Magnoliopsida; order Malpighiales; family Salicaceae; genus Dovyalis; species Dovyalis caffra. The sequence continues at coordinate 17,332,886 of CAWUPB010001194.1, read as the reverse complement.
AATGACATCCTCATATTCATGTCATTTGAATGAACCCGAGATTTCTGCAAATAATGAAACCCCAGATAAAAATGCCCAACTCAAATTTTCCTTAGATGATTGGGATCGTTTAAAAAATATGAACAATTAATTAGCGATCGATAATGCTTCATTGTCATCAATAACTATCTACTACTTCTGCTCTTTTAGCTCCATTTGCGTCCTTGCCATCTGAATCATGGAAAGGCGGTTGACGTTTCAAACTATTAGGTTTGGTTGAGATCTCTCCCCTTGAGAACGAATAGATACTGCCATTTACTTTGATATCCTTAGCAATGGCAGAATCTGATTCAGACATAGTTGTATCTGTATTGTCCGAGGAGTGCTGTATCTCAACAGCTTCTGAATCAAGTGCAGCAGAAGAATCCTTCTCGAGGCCAGAAATTGGAATGGATGAACTTGAGCCGAAATCAATTACATCCATATCCTCCGGATCTTCATTGACAGTCCCAGAATTCAATACAACTGGTATGTCCCTAGGATCCTCCGCCATAGTAGATGAAGATAACTCAGAATTATGGTTAACCTCCGGATCTTCTGGGTCTTCCATGTCAGCTTTAGAAGGTGACTCATTTTCATGGGATGGAACACCCTTTGAAACTGTGGTGCTTGACCCAAAATTTACCACGGCATCCTCATGACATTGACTTCCAACTTCAGAAATTTTACTTTCAGGTGCTAGGAACCCAGAATTTGTGGCATCCATTGCCTCCATTGGGGAAAGGTGTTCAGCTGGTTTCACTGTGCAAGAGTCTAGTTCTACTTTTACGATTGATTGTTGCTCCTTTGAAGGCTCAATGGTTCTAAGACATGATGGTCGAACAGAAACCCTGCCAAGTCAGGCAAATACAACGTTTAGAACACAACCAGAAAGTATTTGAAACAAAGTGTACTGCATTTGAACAGAAGATGCTTGTATGCCCCAATTCAGATCACATATTTCGTTATGCTGTATGAGTCTTCCGACACATATCCTGCTTATATAAATCTTTTGAACAAGGAAAATCTGCCATTTTATGCTTTTATTTTCCTCAAGTTCAGATGTCATCAAGTTTCCATCCTTTTGAAACGCATGCATGGCAATGATCGTTCAGGTATATAGTTTGCCAGCAACTGGGTTATAGCAAGCAAAATACTATGTATATAAGCAAAGGAAATGCTGCAGAAGTCATAAAAAAAATTGAGATTGGATGTTATTCAGTATCAACTATCAGGCATTAATCTGTATACCTGCTGTATAAAAGCATATATGCACCCTGAGAAAGCACCTCGTCTAAATCAACACTAGAAACCTGAGAAAGGCCAGAACCACAGTTAGAGGAAAAAGAGTTCAAGTAGATTGCATGTGACAGCTGAGCTGTCTTCATTTGATGTAATAATGATGATACACAGGATTATAGCATAGCATTTTTCTAAAGCAGAAAATCATTTCTAACACTAGATTTAAATAAACAAGCAAGAAAGTTTCAAATTATGATTTAGAAAAGATTGGGCTACCAATCCTCACAAGTTTTAGTTGGTAGATCTGTTTAGAAGTACATAAAGCACACACAGATGCAGAGTGAGAGAGGGAGAGAGAGCTTCTACCTTACAGTCATCAATTCTGTGCCAGTTTCCATGGAAATCCTTGGTGTAGCAGATGTAATGACCAAAAAATGACGCATTTAGCATATCTACATGGACAACGACAGCATAAAGCTTGTACACATCTGTGCCATCTCCTTCATCACTCATGTAGGGGGTCAGATCTAACGTCTCAGGAAAAGTTACCCTTTTGTTAAGTTTACCAAACCTCCCACTCTACAAAATTATGTCCACGTGATTTCAGAAATTATAGAAACCTCTAGGACTAAAATATCACAAAATCATTGAATTTTCACAGAAAAGGTAGTTTAGATTCAGAAAGGTAATGGAGCAGTATAAACATCAAAAGAATATAAAGAAATCAGACCTGGAATCTCTTTAAAGCGATTGTAAGAACATTTGGAGCTCGTTGAATGGTAAGTCGCTTCCATGCCTTGACATAGTCATTGCACCTATAAACAGTATAAAATTGTACCTTAAATCAGAACAGATGCAGACATCAAAAAATATTAAATGCAGACTTGTGATCCGTTTTATTGGTATCCTTGTTCTATTAAATTCTGCTGGGCCCCAGCTATATTGGCAAATTAGTACGAGGAAAAAGAAAAATTCCGTGGCCAGGTATATTTCACGTTCAAATATTAAACCATCAATGCGTCATGCCAAACTAGTTGGAGTTGGCTGACCAAATTATCCTTTCATTCTGTCTGATCTAGGGCCATAGAAGTCATTTTCAGTCCACACATCTACAGAAGCCATATTTTGGCCACAGTGAGTAGATTATGTTGATTATTCACTGAGGCAATTATAATGTCTGTGTTAAATATGACAGTAAAAATGAAGATTACATAACCAATAAGCATGCATTGTTCCTCTTTAAGAGAATATTCCAAATGCCCCACCAAAAAAAGACTAGAGAAAGAAGATTTGGAAAGTTAACAGTATACTATTTGTCTGAATTCAAAATCTATCATCCAGCTGCCTATCTTAGCTCAAAATGCAAGGGGAGAAAGATTTGCTGAAACCAACAAACCCCAGTCCCCAGCCAGGGGAAAAAAAAAACCCAACTCAAGAATAATATCCCAAACTAGCTCGAGCAAGAAACATGTATCTGCTTTTTCCATTCAGTTCTAAACCATACCAAAAATTCAATTTCAAATCCCGCTGCCTCCATCGAATGTCCATCATAATTTAAAATTACTCAATACAGTCAAAGAAGGGGTGGAAGAATTCAAAAGGATAGAATTTCAAGTCAATTGATTAAAAAGAAAAGGTCAGAAATATATATATATAGTGCACAATGAAACAAATGTGTTGAGAAAATGCAAACAATAAAGTAAATGATTTAAGCTTTTGGGATTCAGAAATCACAGGATTAAGCAGCCATACCCGTCGCATTTATACATATTTTCTCCGTGAAGCCACTCTTTGTCTGTGAATTGATCGAGGCATTCCTCCAAGGATGCAGCATCGCCATGAATCTCAACAGTTAAATCCATCATGTTCTCAAACTGATTTGAAATCTTATTGCATTTAGTACATATCACCTAAAAAAGATGAAGTATGTCAGGACAGCATCCCAAAATAGTGATAGGGTTCCTCTAATCATTTTAGAAAGTTTATATAAATGAAAAACATAATTGCACATATGTGAAACCCACAAGGAAAAATTTATCAATTGCTAAATAATCTACTCAAGCTAGACAATTCTAACCGAAAAGCTTGCTGACAAGAACAAAGCAGTATTTGCATTTCTAGGATAGTGCCAAAAGTTTTCTAAAAGACATTTTAAACAGAGAAAAGGATCAAGGAGCCCAATGGTTGGTTTATTCCTATAACTGCTTTCCATTGAAGACCTTGCAAACAATCAAGAGAAATGGAATTTCTCCTCTGTTCATAATATCAGTTGAAAAACTTTTATTTTCCTCATTTCAGCATAAGCAATGGTGCAAACAAGACAGGCAAACATTTCTTAGCCTGTTCTAGATTGAAGTCTAGCTTTTCTCCTTGCATGCAATTCCTGTATAATATAGGGATAAAAAATGAACATTTTTGTGACATGGCATTCAGCATCAGATTTCAGACTTCTAGGAAGCAGCTCAGCACAAGAGTCCATCAAATTCTTTTTTTTTCCCCCTATTTGTAATGACTAATGACAAAGAAAAGGATGGGAAGCTCTGGATAATGGCATCAAAATGGAATTCAATACAGTTACGCATGCTGAGTAAAAGAAGCTTTCACAAACAAGAACAAAATCAAACGGCTTCAGTATAACAGGATGCATGACCTGAGATTGGAGGCGGCCCCCAAATATGTGTTGAATTATTGTAGTCTCTTGAGAGGCAGGTTCAACAGCTTTTTCTCCACCAAATTCATCTAGGCATACTGATTGCATAGTATCAATAGCAAACCTACAAAAAAGACAAAAAAAATTTATGACACTGAACTGGTTATGGCATCTAAGACAACCACAATTTCTTCTCCAGTAAATCACTTTCTTCAATTTATTCTTCTCTTTTATTATAATTGGTGTGTGTCTGTGTCTTTTGTTCTGGTGAGGGATGTTTATCTCAGAAAAAAAAAAAAAAAACATGGCTATGCTAGATGAAGGACAGTGATAAGAACCTCATGAACTCGTGAGCGTCCTCCTGTCTTCCATAGCCAAGATTACCACCAATATTAGGTAACCGAGAAAGAATCTTTATTGGTGAAAAGGGATGTGCGCTTTGGCTTGCTCTTATAACATGGGATTGAAATATACAAAGAAAACACCAATCATTACGTCTACCTGAAAAGCAAAGGTGAAAAGTTGTGAGGGGGAAAAATTGTCCAAACTACCCCACCCAAAAAGGAGAACAAAAAGGCCATATATAATTCCAATATCTGAACTTACATTCTGTTTGATGACCTTTCTCCAACAAGTAGGCAACAAGCGGCCTTGTGTATGTGAGGCATTGCAGAACCACGTTTGCAAAGCAACTGTGCAGAGAAAAAAAGGAGAATTGAATAAAAAAGAGTATAGGCCCAAATGAAAAATATAGCACAACAAGCAAATGTTTATGTCTGTGCCCATGCATAGTTTATGCTCAAATGAACAAATAAAGGCATGTGAGGGTTGCAAACAAATACCTGTTTCCACAATTTAAGAGCCCACAGGGAGGGAATCTGGGCTTGTCTGAGTTGTAAAGTTTAATGAACTCATCATACGGGAAAAGAACCTGAAATATAAGTGTATGTTAACATTTTCGCTTTGCAGAATAAGAATTCACTAAATAATCCAAGTAAACAGCAAAATGAGAAAAGGTTAAAAATACACCTTTCCTGGCTTCTTTATAGGCTTAGAGTTGGAGCCTCCACTGGCAGGAACTAGTGCAACACTAGGAAAACTTCCACTCCCACCACCTGAAGGTTTAAAACCAAAGTTTGATTTCACTGTTTGAGATGAATTTTTCTTGCATTTTAACTTATGGTCTGCCTTCCAGTGTGCTTCTTGGCATCCATATGAGCTGGGGAACAGAAAACAAGAACAACCATATAATTTATGAAAAACAAAATAGAGATCTGCACCTCAAACCAACATATTAAACTCAAACCTTAATAAAAAGGATAAGTAAACCCAAAAAAACTAACTAAATGCACCAAAGAGAAAAAACCACTTAAAAATCAGACTGAAAAATCCTATTAAGTAGAAGGCATCACTAGCTAGTTCATTACTCCACTACTAACTAATTAAGCTAAATCATGCATAATTATGCCAAACCATCTACCACACGGGAGTTCATTACCCTATTAAGGTAAACCAATTCACTCAACATAAGAAGATCGCAATTTTACGAACCCCAAAATCACACCACCAATAAGCTTTAGTAACCAATATTAATAAAAATTCAGTTCGTTCTACTACAATTAATTACCCTACAAATTACCAATTTAGCTACAAAATCAACAAAACCATATACAATTAACCTAAAAAACCAACAGCCAGCTGTAAAAAAAACCACCTTCAGCACCATAAGAGCTCAATCATTCCAACATTAATTACCCTACAAATCACTGATTTGGCCACCAAAACAATAAAATGCAAACAATTAACCTATGAAACCAAAAAAAGATTGCATTTTTACCAAAACCCAGAAAACAAGAACCCTCAAAAACCACCAAAAAAGAACCATAACTACGAATAAGCAACAAGAAAACATTTTATTATTACCCTACGAGTCACTCATTTAGCTACAAAACCCAAAAAAGCAACAAAAACCCATTAGTTCCCAGAATCAAAAGAACCTAAAAAAGATTGCATTTTGACCAAGACCCAATAAACAAGAACCCTCAAAAAATCGCCAAAAAGGAACGATAACTTCAATTAAGCAACAAAAAAACGGAAGGTAACAAATTGTGCCACAGAATCAATCATCCTACCAATCACTAATTTAGCTCCAAAACCAATAAAATCATACAAAATTACCAAACAAAAACCCATTAATTCCCAAAATCAAAAGAACCCAAAAGAGTTTGCAATCTGACCAGAACCCATCAAAAGAAACCACCAAAACATAAAGAAAATCAAAGGGTACTCACCAATATCTCACAGATTTGCAACGAGAACACTTTTTATTCCCAAGATTGCCACAATTAGCACAAAGACAAGAATCCTCTTCAGCTTCCATAGCTTGATTAACAATACTTGGATCAATAACAGTGTGGTTACTATCAGCTGCCTCGAAATTGGCGTCGACTTCGAAATACTTCGACGCCGTATTCCTAACGAGGTGTAACAACCCTAAACCAATTACAAAAACAGTGAATATAAATTGTAGTAACCAATTCAGATCCACTGTTATTCCACCGACATGCATCTACACTTTCCTTTTTATTGTTATGGTCATGCATTAATCAAAGGATGTTTTTTTCCTACATGGAAATAAGGAATTTTGAGAGGAGAGAAAGGGTATGTGTGTTTTGTATCGGTGTTTTATTAGGGTTTTTTTGGGTGTGTGTATTGTGAATTGGGGTTAGGTTTTTCGGTTGCATGGAGATAGGGTGGCTTGATTACTTGGGTAATTAAGATTAATGATTATTTGTTATATTATTACAAACATGAGTACCAACCATAATAATTTAATGATCGGAAGTGTTTTTGTAAGGGATAATTACACTGTAGGTATAACAATTTTAATTTTTTTTCAATCGAATATATAAAGTTTAATATTTTTCGTTTAAATATATTAATTTTTTTAAAATTATCAATTAAATACTTCTATCAATTTTTTTGTTAACTAATGACGTGTTTAGCATCCTCAAAATATCAAATTATAATTTTATGATTTTTCTCAATCGAATATATAAATTTTTTTTTCTGTTTGAGTATATCAACTTTTTTAAAATTGTCAATCAAATATTTTCATCACTTTCTTCATTAATTGATAGCGTATTTAAGTATGAAATTATAATTTAACCTTCTTTTTTTTGTTGAACGAAACTTTTTTCTCAAATTATTTTACTATTTTATAATTTAAAAAATTATTATTTTTTATCTCTAAAATTTCAAATTAAACTCAATTAGGTTATTTAGTACCTTCAATATATCAAATTATAATTTTATCATTTTTCTCAATCGATTATATGAATTTTTTTTCTGTTTGAGTACATCAATTTTTTCAAAATTGTCAATAAAATATTTTCATCACTTTCTTCGTTAATTGATTACGTATTCAAATATGAAATTATAATTTATACCTTTTTTTGTTGAAAGAAACTTTCTTCTCAAATTATTTTACTATTTTATAATTTGAAAAATAATTAAAAAATTAATTTTTATCTCTAAAATTTCAAACTAAACTCGATTAGGTTGTTGTTAAAAAAGTCCATTAGGTTAAAAAGTGAAAATTAAAAAAAAAAACACAAATACATATTCTCGATGAAAAGTTTCACGTTTGTATTTTCTTCAATTTTTATGCTCAAAACCTAATTGATTTTTTTTTAATAATAAACCTTACTAAGTTTAGTTCAAAATTTTATAACTAAAAATAATTTTTTTAATTATTTATCAAATTTTAAAATGATATAATAATTTAAGAAAAAAATTATATACAACAAAAGATGAATAAAATGTAATTTGGTATTTTAGCATGTCATCAATTAATGAAAAAATTGACGAAAATATTTGATTGACAGTTTTGAAAAAACTGAAAAAATTAATGTACTCAATCTGAAAAAATTAAATTTCGTGTACTTCATCGAGAAAAAAAAATAAAATTATAATTTGGTATTTTGAGGATAACGGACGCATCACCGAGTTAATGAAAAAATTAATAAAAGTACTTGATTGACGGTTTTGAAAAAATTGATATACTCAAATGAAAAAAATAAAGATTATATACTTGACTGAGAAAAGTTGAAAGTTAATATACTTATTTGTAATTATCCCGTTTATGTACTTATGTATTTTTAGATATTTATATGTAATCGTTTAGGTCCACTAGAGATGAGTAAGTTCTAAATTAGACCTTCTAGTTTTGAGAAATGAATTGACGAGTCTCTTTTTGTTTAAAAATTAATTATTTAGGCCTTTTTTTCATTTTGTGTTCTTTTCCAATTTTTTTTTCAAAAAATATAAGAAAGAATAAATAAATAGATATTATGGAAAGATTGATAAGTAAATAAGATATTTTTTTAGAATGAAGCAATATTGAAACAATAAAGACTAATTAATTCATTTTTTAAAACTAGATTAACTAATTTATGATTTAATTATTTTTAGATATATTAAAATGGCTGTGGACTCTAAATTTTTGTGGCTAATGTATCTTCAATCGGATGTAGGAAGTGAATTTATTCTCGGGTATGGAATTTAGTTTGAAGAAACCCACATCAATCAAAAAAAAAAAAATGAATTTATTCTCGAGTGTACACACATAAAAAGTGGATTGTGTTATGCTCTAATACTATTGTGGAATATACGAGCATGATAGAGTGTCTGAGGATGTAACGATTGATGTGTGTATCCTCCCAATATTATGAAGTTTAAGGAATTATGTAATGTAATAGTAAATCTGTTGAAAATATCGATAATCTTCTCATAATAATCTTCTTCCAGAAAAATCTTAGTTATTAAATGAGTGAATCTTAGTTATTCTCGGAGTGTGGAATTTAGTTTGAAGAAACCCACATCATTAAAAAATGAATTTATTCTCGAGCATACACACACATAAAAAGTGGATCGTGCCATGCTCTAAGATTGTTGTGGAACAAATGAGCATGTTAGAGTGTCTACCGATGTGAGAATTGATGAGTGCATCCTTCGAATGTTATAGAGTTTAAGAAAATATTGATAATCTTTCCATAATAATCTTCTTTTAGAAAATCTTACTTGTTAAATGAGTGAATCTTAATGATACATTTTATAAATCTAACGATTGAGGTTTTTAAATATTGATTTCAGTAATAATCTTTTAATAAAATTAGTATATCTATTGTGCTTTTAAATTATCAAATGAAATGATAAAAATGTATTTATTGATAATTTCTTCTTCTTTTTTCTTTTATCGTGGTCGAAATTTCTTTTTAATGAAATGTGTTGTCTTCTTATCTTCTTTCGTTTTTGTTTCTAAACCTAATAGATATGGGTTTATTTCCTGAAAAGAAAAAGAAAACTAGTGCTAAAATTTTGATCTTTTTTCTCTTTCATTTATGTTTTTAATCGTTTTATTATATGAATAAAATACATATTATATCCTTATATTATCTTATATTATCTCAAACCAATTTTTTTATTCAATATCTGTCGATCATATAATGATACGCAATTAACGAAAACAGATAAAAGAGTAGATTTGTCTCGATTTTAAATAGTGTATAATTTGTTTTGTAGTATAGATATCTTAGCGAAATAATTCAAAAGAAACGATATCGGATTGCATACAAATACGAAAATGTATTTCGCTCTTTATTCTACTTGGGAGGGAGATGACAATGGTCACGTACGACAAGAGAAGTGAGAAAGATTGCATGTTGACAGGAGGAGGCGTAAGGGTTTGCATGGAAAGCATCTCTGCTGGGTTAATATTAGGAATTATTTCATTATCCTTGCCATCTTTGATGTCGTGCGTCTTTATTTCTCTTCCACATCTGTCTCAAATTGACAGAAAGACTGATTTTGATAGTTTTGATGTTGTAGTTTAACCACTCACCGGAATCTATCAATTTGTAGTTTAGCGTACGTGGTTGATATCGTAATCCAAGGTATTTTTGGACTTGAAAACTACCAATTCAATGCTTTTAATCTTGAGAATACTTTAAAAAAAATTTCCATAAAAAATGTGGTATATAAAGATAGTATCAATAATAATAGCAGTGATAGGAGAAATTTTAAAATATTTAAAAAACAGAATACCGATACTTATTTTATAATTAAATACATTTAGAAGAAAGACACAAATACAAAAAATAATAATAATAATAATAAAATAAAAATAACGTCCTCACTCATCCAAAATAATAAAAACACTTTTACTTAAATTTAATTTTTTTAATTATCTCTCTCATATATTTTTTTCTCTTTATGTCTCTCTCGTATATATAATTAAAATGAAGATTATTAGTTAGTTGTCAAGTAATATAAAATTTCTCGAAATAATAATAATATACGTCTCCTTTTCTTTTTTAAAAATCATCATTTTTTAACTATTAAAACACAAAAATTGATTTGCAAACAAATTTTGATACTAAATTTCCATATAATATATATATATATATATATATATGAATTTGTAAGGAATAAAAGATTTCATAAATTATTAATGGATTCATGCATTTAATGAGACTAGAAACAATATGATTTTGTACATTGATGAACAAACACGTGGTGGGTTATTAGTTTTTTTTTCTTTTTTTCTTTTCTTTTTTGAACAATCGAGTTTGATTGATAATAATGTAATTGAAAAGATACATGAACAATGGAGTTTGATTGATAATAATGTAATTGAAAAGATATATTTCTTCCCCTTCGCAAATTTATGAGATACTGATTTCAGCTGAACAGAGGTAGCAAATTATAAATTAGTCCCTTTAGTTTTCAAAAAAAAATTAATTAGTCATATTTATTTTAAAAATTAATCGTTTAATCAGTGTTGATCAAATTTAATTTAATATCATTTTATTTTATAAAATATCATATTCTCTCATCAATTTTTCTATATTTTTACTAATTTTTTCTATGTCTTAAAATAAAAAATAAAATAAATTTAAAAATAATAAAAAGGATTAAGTTACAAGAAAATTTTAAATATTAAGTTTAAATAATAGTTTTTAAAACAAAAAAGATTAATTAATTTGTCTTATAAAACTAGAGAGACTATTTTATAATTTATTCTGAGAGTTGAAACACAATTAATGGATTAATTGATTTGCTGGTTTGGGAATATTTCCATAAATCATGCATTTATGCGAGTGGAAATTATATAAAAAGTTTTCTTTAAAATTCATAAAACTTATCAAGCCAATTTCGTTAGAAACTTTCTTTGGTCTTCTTATGGTATGATTCAGAGGTATTCATGATGCTTAAATGGTCCCATTATCCTTTTCCAATCATTATCAGTATATCTCTGTACACTAGAAAAATAACAGTCAATATGGTCAATCACCCATTATTAAATGCTCCTCTGAAAAAAATAAAAAAATAAAAATGTATGAATGAAAAAAGATATATATATATATATATATATATATATATATATATATATATATATATATATATATCTATGTATTACTACGATGAAATTAAAATAAGCCAAAATAATCAGGTATTGCTCATGTATTGCAATTTCAATTTTATGTGATTATATGATATCATATCAGTGTAGATCAGTGGAGTTTTTATTTATTTAGATTTATTTATTATTATTTTCATTTTAGGTTATATTTTCATTTCATTTTATTTTTGTTGGTCCCACTAACTCCTCTTTGTCAGAGCAAGTTATAATTTGAGATTGGACCTCGGAAAGTAATTTTATAAAATTTTTTAACGAGATGAGGCAGGATAATGTGGGCTTAAAATCCATGTTCATTTTGGATTTTTGTTTTTTGAATTTCTAATTTTTGTTCTATGGTTTTATAGATGACTTGGGCCTAAGGTCCAACTTTATTTTTTTGGCCTTGAATTATTTAATTTGCAAATGAAATTTAAATCATTACTTCACCTTTTTAATTAGACTCAAATTGCCCAGTGATGACAAGTTACATGAGAAACTAAATCTTCTTTCAATCTCCAAATCGTCTTGTCTAGCATTGGTTAAAAAAGACCCAAAAAAAAAATTAAAATTCAGGAGAGAAAATAGAACATAAAAATGAATTTGTATTAATAAATTTCCTTATATTGGAATTATCATAGTAACCTCTCTAAGAAGGTACATTACAGTGATTGTGATTTTTTCCAATATTGTAATTCAGGATAGAAAATAGAACATAAAAATGAGTCATGGTAGGGTTTTCTTAGTTTTTATTTTTTAAAAAATTGAGTAGGGATTTTATATTTTCAAATCATGTATTTTTACGATCGTCTAAACCTCACAATGCCATAAATAAAGAAAAAAAGAAAAGAAAATAAAGAGTTATTGGGATAGAAATTAAGAAGACATACGCTATCACAAAATTAGGAAAAGCTGAAATCTGGTTGATAGACCTTTTTTTGATATACCTAGATGATATGTATCATCATATTACTCTTGAATATCAGATTCGATCAACGGACAAACTATTTTCTTATAGTTGCCTCTACAGATGTCCTACACGATCCTCGTCCAAATGACCGACCAGAATAACTAAATATTATCTCCACAATCAAAAGGATAAAAATATATATATATTTATTTATTTAATGAATGGATGCTTTTCAAACTACCTTTGTCTAATTTGCACTGACCAAAAGTTACAAAACTGGTCAAAGAGTAATATATTACTTGTAAGAAAGTTTGTCTCTCGAGTTGTTATCAAAAGCTATTGACAACAAAGAAATGGACTGCTCTATTCTCTTCTCCATGCAACTTGATCAAGGCCGTCGATATATAAATGCTTAATAACTAGTGTTTAAGAGTTCTTCTCTCTCAACCCTAAAATTACTATTCATCTTTTTTTATACACCAACACAATTGTAACGTCGCTTTCTCTCTTTGTATGTTAATTTAGTCATCGAAAAGTTTTCTAACTTACTAGAAAAATTTGTTTTGTAGATACGTCAAGTCATTAAATCACTACCATTACGTCAGTCCTAAAAAGAAGTTACCTCATCACCAAATACTACTTAGAACTATTCTAAGGTCCATCACCTTGTAGTTTTTGTTTTTGTTTGTTTATTTGTTTTTTTTAAGCATTACTTAATGAGCTTAGGTAGGTGAGAGATCAATGCATATATAAATTAATTAGGTGAAGAAATTTGGGAAAGAAAAATCAAGTCAGTTGAGGCTGAATAGACAAGACTTGGGCACAGCCATGTGATGATTTAATCAGTTGGTTAGATTTTTGAATGAAATTTGGGTCTTTCATAGTTACATCTCTACTCAAAATAATTAGTAGGCTAATGCAAGGTCTATTCCAATACCAAGATCGATCGATCAATCAAATCAATGGTCTTTTTTTTTTTTTTAGTAATACAGGGTGTCCGGGTCAACTTGCGCACATCGCGATTAATCCCCGGAGCCCACTCGAACACCCCGCAAGCCTAGGAGCATGTAAGGCACCGCGGGGTGATAGGCGCGCGCGAGAGAGTCGAACCCGAATAGTCCTCGGGGGTAAGCTCTTGTTTTGTTAGGCTACAACCTCAAATGCCAAATCAATGGTCTTTAATTGAGGTTGTGTTTGATATTTCTTTCAAAAAATACAGTAATTTAAAACTTCTTTAAGTGTGTTTGGTTTCCAAAATCATGAATAGAAATTGGTGATTAGAATTTTCTCCTTTCTCCCTTTCTTTTGGTTCTTCAAAGGATTTTTCTAACATGCTCAAAAATTTTAAATTTTAAAACTTAAGAATTCATTTGCAAAATACTTTCTATAGATTAGCGGAAATTAATCTTTAACATTCGTATTAAGACACGCGTTAAACAACTTTTTTTCAAGAATATAGTTTTCGGTCATTATTATTATTATTTTCTATAGAAAAAACCTTTTAAAAATTTTCTAATTTTCTCCAACTTAGAATATAATAATTGTAGCGAAACAAGCTAAATCATAAAATGATGTATTATTAATACGTGCATTTATATTTCGGATTGGACAAACAAAAAGGATAGAAAGGAAAGACTCAATCCACTGGGCTTCAAATCTCATAACCCGATGCAAATGAAAATACAAGCTAGAGGCTTTGGGGTCCAATAGGCCCCCAACCCAATGAACCCAATCTTAAGGCCCAGATCAAATCTGGCCACACTTGCCAGTGCAATGCTGATGTAGAAGATTGCTAACAGGTAAAGGTTATTCATAACATGAAAATAGCCACCCTTCTCATGTCGGTTATCGTAAGTCATTCTCACGAAAGATCAAAAAAACAAAAAACTTTTACAATTTATTAAGTCCAAATCTCTCATAAATTTTATTTTAGTTTTTTAAAAAATCAATTTTAAAATTTTAAATTTGTGTTTTGACTTCTCTGATTTTTTTTTTAATTTTTAAGATTTAATCTATTTTAATATTTTTAATTATTATTCATCTTTTTTTTAAAAAAAATTCAATTCTTAGAATTTTGATATAAAATTTTGTACACACTTTAAAAAATATCTAATCTATTTTTTAGAAAAAATCCAAAAAATTTCAAGGTTAGAAATTTTACTTGTTTATTTTTTAAACAATAAAAATATAAAAATCAAGAAAAATAAAAAATAATCTAGAATGATCTCAAATTTTTTTGGGAAGTCCAGATAAATCTTACAAAATAATTTTTATCATGAAACTATTTATGTAAGTTTTTTTTTCTTTCTTTCCCTCATCTCCTTTTGTTTTTCTTGCTTTTGTTCATTTTCTATTTTTTTTCAAGTAAATTTACTTTATGCTTTTTTTCTCTATTCTTTATTATTATTTTTTTATTTTCATGTACGTGACAAAATCATCATCCATATGACGGTGTCACGTATATAGTTAACAGAAGCATCATCATTATATAGAGTTAACGAAATCACTTACTAATAAATATTAAAGTTTAGATTCTTAAATAAAAAATAAAATATTTGTACATCGAATATCTAATTACATCTATTTCCGACCTCCAAATGCACATGGCTTCTTGGTTCTAGTAGCTGGCTATAATGTCAGTATTATACCTTCTCTTCTCTCTTTGTTAGTGGCTAATGTTCCATTGAAAACTATTGACTCAGTAGTTACGGCCAGAATCCAGATTCGTCGTCATCAGATCTACAGTGGAAAAGTTTTTGCCCCTTCAACTTTCATTTTCTTGTCTGCCCAAGTTTACTTTCTTGATCTTCTTGGTTGCATGAACTCTGATTCAATCAGCATTCTCCAAGGTTTGTTGGTTCGTTTGTTTCTTTTCTTGAATTCAATGTTCTTTTCTTTCTGTTTCTTGAATTGTTTTCTTGGATGGATCTGTTGTTTTGTACGTGAAAAGTTTGTGACGATGGCATGAGTTTGCATTTCTTGTCTTTTAACGTTGTTTGAGGTGGATAAATGATGTAATGCAAGAAAGAAATCCTTCATAATTTTATAAATTGCAAAGAACCCTCCTTTCTCAATAAGAGTTTGATTGGTATCTTGATTTTCTACTACTACTGTTCCTGCTAGTTGGTATCGTATAAGCTGTTCTGGCTGTTGTGTCACCTTTCTCAGTTCTATACTCTTTGGTTTCTTTTCTGGCAAGTGGTATTTCGTTCTCATTACTTGGATAATTCAGAAAATTAAGAGAATCAGAAGTTATAGATATTTTAAATTGGGATACCTTGGTACTAGCATTTGCATTTTTTGAATCTCAATTTTTTTTTTTTTTTTTTAATTTCGAGTTTGTGGTGATCATCAAAGTCAAATAGCCTAAGTACTGTTCAAGTCTTGAAATCAATTGGCCTGAAGATATGGATAGTTCAAAGCCATATGCAGAGATTCAGGTATGGGATCAAGACATGTTAGAGGAGGTTACAATAGTTGAGGAGCCAACTATAGTTGATTTCCACCATCTTGTCGAGCTGACGAATTACACTGATGGGGGCTCTTCTCAGTTGGCACAACTTGTACAACAGTGGGAGTATGAACAGGCAAATGCAGTCCGCATTCTGAGAGAAGAGCTTGATAGCTTAAGCAAACAAAGGGAGGAAGTTGAGCTCAAGAAAGGGAGGATTTTCAGTCCGAGGAAGAAAGATAGAGTGGTGATAAACGACAGATTTCTATATATCAAGACATCCCTGGGATAAAAGGAGATATCATTGTTCAAAGCAAGGGAGAATTCGACACTGTTGCATACTGGAAACAGCGAGCAGCACATTCAGAGAAATTGTCGGAGGCCAGTGTCCACAGAGAGCAGTTACTGATGGAGAAATTACAAGAAAACTTACAAAATTTGGAAAAACAATCGACACCGGTTGAAGAGTTGACACAGATTCTGAAAAGGGCTGATAATTTCTTACATTTTGTACTTCAAGATGCTCCAGTTATCATAGGCCATCAGGTATTATGAGTAAAAATGATATAATCCTCTTCTTTCTGCCTGCCTGTGGCCAGTTTCTAGCTCAAAGGTCCGATTTTTTTGACAATTTCTTCTTTCAGGATAAAGATTTAAGATATCGCTTTATCTATAATCGGTTTCCGCATTCGCAAGAGGAAGTAAGAAATTGTGATTCACACAGGTTTTCGTTTCCATTTCATTGTTCTTTTTCCTGTTTCTTCTTCAAAAAATTGTTAGCTAGCTCGAATGCAACTGATTTACCTATCTTTATTGCCCATTTCATTTTCAGGAAATTATAGGAAAAACAGATGTCGAAATTTTTCTGGCGCAGGAGTGAAGGAATCTCAAGATTTCAAGAAAGAAGTTTTGGATAAAGGATTGCCTGCAAAGAGGGAAATCACATTTGAGACAGATTTATTTGGCTCAAAGACATTTTTGATTTACGTAGAGCCAGTTTTCAGCAATAGATTCTGACCTTGGAAGGACGTGTGGCTGATGACGTCCCCATCGAGGTAAATTCTTCACCAATGCCGTTAGGATAGACTAAACTTTAAGAGGAATTTTAGATGCAGCATTGCCGATGAGTATTGTTTTTCTACTAATTGAATGTGCAAACATCAATCTTTTTGAGCCGTTTAGCTCTGTCTGAAGGCAACATCTGTTGCTATCTGTAGGGGTTTGCAATACGCTGAACTCATGGTTTTAAATCGAAAAATAACTGATCTGGTAATTATTTAGCTTTTCAAGTACTTTATTAAAGACATTATGCATTAATTTCAGATCTCTGGAGATGGTCTTAGGATCCGGAAAATCCTTACCAACTTGATCAGCAATGCAATCGAGTTTACCCACGAAGGAAGGTAGGGATAAACCTCTACGTCGTATCGGATCCATGTTGTAGAAAAGGTGAAGGAAACCATCAGAAGTCATCTGCAGACCAGTCAACCGCAAGGGAGCTAAAAGAAGATAAGCCTAAGTTGTCTTCTCAAAGTAGCAGTGATCGAAAAAGTTTCCACAGTAAAAAATACAGTGACGGACGGCCCATATCCAAATCATTTCCCAAGTGATGAATCTCAAACCCCAGTTAAGAATGGAAACACAATGGATGGAGATAAAGGAGAGGAACCTGAAGTACCTGTAACATGGCTAATGTTCCATTGTGTTTTTACATTTATATCTTAATTTTTATTATTTGTGCTTAAATGCTTCCAAGGATTTTTGGTCAACGATGAAGCTAGCAATAGGCTACGTTTATTTTTATTTTTTTAACGATGATGAAGTTAAAATAAGCTAAAATAAATGGATCGATGAAGGATCTGGAAGAGGTCAATATAATAAAATATGTAGTTCTTGTATCCTGTATTTGGAACAAAGTGTCAAACACAACCTCATAATTAGTGTGTTTGGTTTCCAAAATCACGAGTACAAACTGGTGATTAGAATTTTCTCCCTTTCTTTTGGTTATTCGAAGGATTTTTCAGCCCAAAGATTTTAAAATTTTTTCAAACCTAAAAATTTACTATTCGTAAATTATAGGAAAAATCCGATGATCCAACACAAAAGAAGAAGAAGAAGAAGATAAGTATGAAAAAAATCCATAACATGGATGTTGCTTGTTTTATTGATTTACTTACAGAAAATGAGGAACAAATCATGAATAGTTTGGTTTGCATTAAAATTCTCAGAGATCATATCAGAATGTAGAAGTGAAAAAGTACAGATCCTTGCAGTTCAACAATGTAAAAGCTTTAGATCATTGATATTTACAATCTGTTCTGTTAAAAGTCGAATCAGAAAAATAATCATCTAATGAGTGACGGAACAAATCACTGCTCAGAAACATTCCAGCAGAATGTGAACTTCTTCAGGTTGCTTTGTATTGAAATACATCTCTTGCAGTGCAGATCTGACCTTCATCGTCAAGAATCTAAATTGTCAAATCATGCATTTTATTTTTTATTTAATTATAAAAAATAAAAGTGATGAGATTTGGCTCTTAATCATTTAATTAGGAAGACTATATATAATACCATATCAAAAAATTATATCAATTCTAAAACTTAAGTTATTAGATGAAATTCCAAAAAATAATTTTTTTACTAACTCATTAATAGGAGGTAATCTATATTTAACAATAAAACACAATAGGTATTACCCAAAACTTCCTCCTTACCACATCTTTATTTATTACTAGTAGACAAACAACATCCTATTAATTAAATTTTCCTAGATTGATTAATGTAATAAAGATTTTTGGCTTAAAATTTTTGAAGGAAGCTATCTAATAATAGAAGTGACTTTGAACCATAAAAGTTTGAAACTTTCCCATACCTTTGATAAAATTAGGCGATTAATTGCTTGACTGATTCAAGAGTAGTTTTGAGCGTCATCCACTGCCTATAAAATGATTCACATAGAGGAAGATCAAGCATAAGTTCATTTTCCATAGCAAATTTAGCCAAAAGAAAAGAAGATTTCTAGCAAAAACATGACCTCGAAAACCATTATCTCGGTACTCATCCCACTATTGTTATTGGCATCTACTGTTAAAGCCCAGTCTGATGGTATATTTGATGTCACAAAATATGGTGGTGCCGGAGATATCCAGCAGGTATGTTTGTGTTGCGTGTGTATGTGTGTGTAAGCTTGTATGTAGAAAGTGAACTCAAGATCTACCCATCACTTTGTTATTGCAAAATGCAGATTCATATTTAGTAGATTAAACATGCATCCAATAATTTTCTTTTTCTCGTGGCACTTCAGGCTTTAACAAGTGCCTGGAAAGAAGCATGTGCATCCACAAGCCCCAGCAAAGTTCTGATTCCAAATGGAGATCATGCTTTAGGCCTAGTGAGTCTGTCAGGTCCTTGCAAGGCTCCGATTGAGCTAAGAGTTGAAGGCACATTGAAGTCTCCGGTGGAACCTAGTGAACTCAAAGGAGATGGCTGGGTTACTTTCGAAAATGTCGACCAGTTTACATTGTCTGGTGGTGGAATTTTCGATGGCCAAGGAAAAATTGCATGGGAAAAAAATAATTGTAACAAGGATCCAAAATGTGACATATTCCCCATGGTAAAACCCTCACCATCTTGTGAAGAGAACTTTTTGTCTTTTTTCTCAAGTTATTAGTTTTATGAAGGCTACTTGTAGGTAAGTGACAAAGCTTGATTCGTGTGTGTTCTTGTTTGCTTCAAATATTGATCAGAATTTCAGGTTCAATTTCATCACCAATGGAATAGTCCAAGATATAACCTCCCTAGATAGCAAGAATTTTCATGTCAATGTCCTGGGATGCAAGAACCTGACCTTTCAACATTTTACAATCAGTGCGCCTGGTGATAGTCTAAACACGGATGGAATCCACATCGGACGATCAAATGGAGTCAACATCATCGATTCCAAAATCGCCACGGGTGATGACTGTATCTCTCTTGGAGATGGCAGCCAACAAATAAATGTTGAAAGAGTAACATGTGGACCTGGTCATGGTATTAGTGTGGGAAGTTTGGGGAGGTACGAAAACGAAGAACCCGTTTCTGGAGTGTTTGTTAAGAACTGCACCCTCTCCAATACTTCAAATGGTGTGAGAATTAAATCTTGGCCTGGATTACAAGGTGGCTCTGCATCAACTATGCATTTTGAAGATATTATCATGAACAATGTCTCGAACCCCATTCTCATAGATCAGATGTACTGCCCATGGAATCAGTGCACTAAAGAGGTAATCTCAAACAAGAAAAAGGAAGAAGAAATATCTCTGTTGTGCAATATCGGTACAATACACACACACGCACGCTTATGTTGCCATTTCAAGTGGAGATTACTGAAAGTTTTTTGTGATTTTGATATGTTCTTTATAGGCTCCATCAAAAGTAAAGATAAGCGATGTTAGTTTCAAGAAAATAAGGGGCACTTCCGCCACTCCAATTGCTGTGCAGCTTTTATGTAGCACTGGCATCCCTTGCGAGAAGGTTGAGCTTGCTGACATTGACCTTACCTATAGTGGAACTCAAGGCCCTGCAAAATCCGAGTGTGCTAATGTCAAGCCCACAATTTTAGGAACATTCAACCCACCCGGATGTTGATTTCTTCATAATGCCGAATGAAATCACATCAAAATTCCTCTTTGGTTTTTTAATAACCTAGCTTCATCTTTTGAAGCTTTGATTGATATGGACCCCGCAGGATTGTAAGTGTGCCCGGAGGTGCATATTCTTTTTTGTCTTCTGTTTTCTTATCAGAAAAAATACTTCTTCGTACAAAATCGGAGTGTCAGTACAATTTGCAGCAATATTATTCTACACAGTTAATTCACACAGTTATTTGACCTGTAAGGTTTTCGTAACTCTATGAATCGGAACAACCACCCACTAGTCAGACA
Organism: Dovyalis caffra; assembly: GCA_963924115.1. Lineage (NCBI taxonomy): Eukaryota > Viridiplantae > Streptophyta > Magnoliopsida > Malpighiales > Salicaceae > Dovyalis > Dovyalis caffra. The sequence goes on along the minus strand of CAWUPB010001194.1, from coordinate 17,312,232 downwards.
GACATGTTCATTTCTGAATTTCATAAACTCGCAAACATATAGAGATCCTTGAATAGTTTCAGAGTCCTGTCGAGAACTTCAGCTATAAGTCTGCCACAGTAAAACTGAGAAAAGTAAAAGAAGACGGCTATGAAACAAATATAAAACAGGGGTTGAAGAATCAGGAGTGAAAATGTCAGAACCAAATTTTACTAAACCACAGAGAGAAGTTCTATCACATGTCCTGGCCCCCTACAGGTGAGAAGTTGATGAAATCAGGATATATCTCACACAGACTTAAGATGACAAACTGATAGAAGTTCGGATGACGTATCAATATAGTACTAAACTGTGACATCCCCTCAGCGGCGTCTTGCGTTAGAATTGCTTTTAGAAAGTATCGCTCCTGAAAGCTTGTTGATCTTATACAGTAGCCAGCAGAGAACAAGAAACTGCACCAAATACAGATGGTTGAATACAGTCATTAGCACACTTGTATATTGTCTCTATACTTCTTTTCTATATAGTCATGATTTTGCTTTCTTCGCAATGGCTCGATTGAAGTTTTCTAGTCTGTTTCTATATTGTTTAGAACAAACTTATGAAGCCACAGGATGCTCACCGTCCAAAAGATAAACACCCTCCAAGAAGATACGCTACCATTCCAGTTCAGTTTATCAATTCAATAGTTGCACAGCTTGTATATTTTTAAATTTTTCCAGTCCTTTATGCAAAAGAAGGCTTGAAAAGGAAAATTGCAGTTCACTGGCTCAACAAATTGTGTCAGCTCTGTTGCAAGCCTACATGTAAATCAACACAAGAGTTTCGGACACAAATTTTCTCATAAACCAAGCAATTTGTCCCTAAAAATTTTCACTGATAAATGCACAGGCATTTTAAACTAGCGAACTTGCTTTGTTTCACCAAATCCTTATATAGGACACCTCCACGGTGCAATTGATGCCAGACACAACAGTAGAGCAATGGCTGGTCAAGGAAAATCATGGCGAATAGATTTTGACCTCTTTTTTCTCTCAAGCATGCGTTGGCAAAAACACGTAGAGAAAAGTAAAATCACATGACGCTTCACAGTAAGAATTCATAGAAAGCATTGTGTGTGCCTCAATTTCAATGAAACAGAGAGAGAGGGAGAGAGAAATAATAAGTATTAATATCTGATTTTATTATGAAAAGGACGTAAATATGGGGTGGAGAGGCACTGGTAAAAGGTTAATGTGCAACCGCAATCTATATGTTTATAGAACATTGCCAATTGCTTGATTATATATTGTTTTCTTGCAGTAACTTCCTCCGGAGTAAACGGATTTGCAGGTATCATCTGACATGGATGCTTTGGGGTACAAAGGGGTTCATCACCTCGACCAATAGCTCCATAACCAATATATTTGCCTGCCTCTGCTTCGCTTGCGAAAAGAGCACATACGATCAGCACAGCAAGCCCCGAAGTCATCAATTTCTTTTTCGAGGAAGACATTGTTAAGGCTTGTATGCTGATGTGTAACAGGGAAGGAATGGAAGCAGAGGGTTGAGGTAATTGTGAATACTGATGGAAAACAATGGAATTTACACATGCATGGCTTAGGCTATCGTATGGCATATTCGTTGGCTTGCAGATACGAGTTGGAATGTTTCAATTCGTTCCTAAATTGTAGATGGTAAAAATTAATGGACTTAGTTAGAAGTTTCATTTTAATAACTTATCATAAAAAATAGTTCCGTTCTGTGTCATTTTAAGCTGCTGATATATGGAGCTGGCCTTGTTTTCTGTTCAAGAAATGTGTATTTATCAGACGGCCAAGCCACGGAGAATCTAACATTTGGTAGATTGCTAGCTACTACCTGAAATGGCCAACCTTAAATCTTCAGGCTTCGAATAAGTATCCCAGAATTGTTAGCTGATAAACTCAGGTGCTATTTTTGCCATTTAAGGCTTGAGGGCTAACTTTTGGAAGATGCAGAAAAGAAGATGAGTACGAAAAAAAAATTAAAAATGAAACGAAAAAAATATGAGCAGCTCTAAAAAGTTAGAAACCTCATCATGCCACCATAGTAGCAGAAAAGATTAAGAGAGCAAGCTCACTGTATTGTTTTCATTTGCAGTGTCAAATCCTCATCCACCCAGCAAAGATTGTTAAACTTTGCATTTCTGTTGCTTTCTCTTACGGCAGTTTGAAAATCCCGAATTAATGCAATTTAACTTTCTCAGGTCATTGCATCATTGAATATCTAACTGTTCCTCGGCAGCCAAACAGAGGACAGCAAGCAACAGAGCATCCTAAATTTTCAATTCAAGAACTATAAATTGTCTTTGTGCATGCAAAATATTTTGGTATCAAATAATTATCTACTACTAAAGAATTAATAAAGGTTTTTATTTATTTATTTTATTTTATTGATGAAATCAACCATATAAAGCGCTCGTAAAGAAAAGTTACAACCAAGTTAAGAAGTAATTAAATGCATGTAAAGTAGACTAAGGTAGAGAGCAGTTACAGAGTTTTTTTTTAATCTTTTTATCTAGGAATATGAGGGAAAGAAACAAATTTTAAACACAAAATCATATTAGAAAATAACAATAAAAATACTCTGAAACTTCAAGAGTCTATCAGCCGAAAATTATCATTTAAAAAAATTGAACACAAAATCATATTAAATCGGAAGAATTATCATTAATATAACGAAAGAAGAAAATTGAAGACCTATAGAATTCAGTTGATTCTCATTTAATAAAAAAAAAAAAACCCACTAAAATTGATATGCACTTACTGAAAGACAACCAATAGGGGGAAAACAGAAGCACAGTTGGAGATGAAATCCATACCATCGATGTTGCTTGTTTTATTGATTTAGTTACGGAAAATGAGGAACAAATCATGAATAATTGGTTTGCATTAACATTCTCAGAGATCATATCAGAAAGTAGGAGTAAAAAAGTACAGATCCTTGTAAAAGCTTTACATCATTGAGATTTACAGTGTGTTCTGCAAAAACTCAAACCAGAAAAATAATCTAAACCAACTGCATTAATCATCTAATGAGTGATGAAACAAATCACTGCTCCGAAGAATGTGAACTTCATCAGGTTGCTTTATATTGAAATACATCTCTTGCAGTGCATATCTGACCTCCTTCATCTTCAAGAATCTAATTGATTACTTGATATTCTCAGCAGAAAGTTTCAGCTGCTTCCGAAGTTCATCCATGTGCATACATTTTCCTGTATTCAAGATCCAATTCTCAAGGTTCAGTAAAGAGAGTAGAAAGGTGAAAAATGAAGACAACTGGACAGAAGTATGTGAAAAAAGAAAATCATTGGTCTGTAACTACAAATATTTTGCTATTATCAAATCGTACTCATTTGAAAGAGAGGGAAAATACAACTCACATGCTTGAAGACTGTTGCAGACCATAAAGTACCATTTCATCACAGTCCTTCAGTCCATTCACCCAAAATTGCTCAGAGAACTGGGGAAAGAGAACTAGAATTTTAAACATCTATGCCAGCATGGACATCGAAAAGAACTTTACTGGATTAAGTCTCATACTAGGTTTGATGTGCATGTCCGAAATCCATTTTATCCATTATGAAGAGGAGTGTTCCCTGATGATCTACCATCTGGGGTGCATCGAAGCAGCACATTGCAACTTCAGCTGAAACAAATTCCCATCATGCTTATCTATCATCAATAATTTTAGACATGTTTTATTGGATGTTTGAAACTAATTACTTCGTAGTGCATATCAGACTGTCGTAGAAGCACCACCGTGCAACTTCAACTAGCACAAGTTCGCAAGATCAACCAACATCAAACAGAAAACTACAGGATGCCTTATCTGTCATGAAAAAATTTGAACATGTTTAATCAGTCTAGCACGTACTTAACCAGCTCTAAGATCAATATACCTGTTCTTTGGAATTCTGAAAATGGGGACGTATGCAATCTGTGAGACAAAACATAACCTCATCGAAGCTTGTCACAGGCCTGCAAAAAACCATAAACCCAATGCATGAGATAATGCTCAGCATCTATTTCTAATAAAATAAACCTGCACAGAAATGCTTGACAAGCAACCATATCTCGAAACTAGGCAACTTCCAGATCATTATCAAGATGTCAAAACTTTTCCTTAGTAAATAAAAAATGGGCTAAACAATTACTGGGTTTATTTAAGCAGAAACCAATGAGAGCGATAAATTTCAGTTTGAGACAAATAGAATCAAATTTTATCTGGGGGAAGAATTTGGAAAAAAAAAAGGATGGGAAGCACAACTCTAAACCAGATAAAAGAAAGGAGTCAAAACTGCAACATATTGTAGTCTAGACTCATATTTTTTAATAATGATATTTCCTCTTGTTCTCTCCTTTTCCTCAACAACCGAACAGAGAATAGAAATATGAAAACACTAAAAGTAATAAGTAAGAAGGCAGATTAAATCTTTTCAATCGACTTTCTCAATTTCATTTATTGAATTTCTAACTTTCTCAGAAACTAAACAAAAGTAAAAAATAGATAATAATGATTAACAAGAAAGAGGGGAAATGAAATGGAGAGATGAGAGGGCTTACTTTTGCAAGAGGAGTGGTACTTAGTGGCAAGCTGAGTTTGACAGAGAGGCATGAATCCAACGCCATAGAAGGTGAAGGCAGCACTGAACTGGATACTGGAGAAGTTAGATACAGAATAGTTTGAAAAAAATATTACACCCAGAGATAGAGTAAGCTGGCCAGCTTTATTTGGAAATGGAGTGTTTCCCATTATAATTAAAAGTCCACCCTGAAAAAATTGCTATTCCTAGAACCGTAAGGATAGAAACTGTGCCTCCTAAAAATGCTAATGTTCTCTCACTGCTTTCAGCATATGGTAGGCCAATGATTGGATATCAAAAGTCCAAACAAAGATGCTCTGAAGCAATATCAAACTCCTGATGGAACACAAATGAAACTATTGAAAAGAAATTTGGAAACAGGATGATGTGCAATAGACCAAATTAGGTAAAAACCTTGAATAACACGGTAGGTTCAAATTTGCAATGTCAAGCTTAACATTGTTGCACTGATATATTACCTTCAAAGACAAACTTTTGACAAAAACCCCAACAACATCTTACATACTGAAGCAGCACACTGAAATCAATCAAATTTAAACTTATAGTAGAGAACAGTAAAACTCGGAAAAATTTATGACTACAATTAGAACTAAGAGATGCAGAGAAAAATTGTATGCATAACCAATTTATCTGTTAAAGAAGAAACAAGTCAAGTACCTATTGATTTCTGGCTTGTGTTTGAGATTGTTGAGTGCCAACAGTTTTTATATTGCTCTTTGTTCTCTGCACGTAATTGCACGGAGACAGTCAGGGATGAATTCCTCGCAATCGGAGACAAAGAATTGAAAAGGAAGTGTAGTTGATTCAGTCTCATCCAATTTTTTTACACAGTGACCGTCCTTTTGAATGTAATATCCAACAATTACAATATTCTGTACTCCACAGCCTCTTTGCATTCTCTTAATCTTCCACTCAAATTTTCACTGCACTCATTGATATCTAATTCTTGTAAAGAGGGAAGGTGGGTATCTCTTGAGATTGAGATTCAGATAGAGACCTTAATTCTGGGCAAGATCAGATTTTTAATCTCCGAATAGAATGCATCCCCATACCAGGAAGAGGCAGAGACACCAAAAACTTGCTAGTTAAACAAGAAATCCCTGAAAAAGAACAACTTCATATACATTGGAAGCTTGTCACATCCATACCTTACAGAGAAAACTATCTGCTTCACATCTTGATCGACTCTATCGTGTGACTCATTAACTCGAACATGCTTACTATATAATCAGAAGCTCTCACATGTTAAGGACCTCATTACACTACTATGCTTTAGCAAGTGAAATGAATAAAGAGAGGATGTGAAAGGGGAGGGATTACTTGAATTTCTCCATGGGAAGTTTCGACATTTTGCAAAGTTCATCCATGCGCATACTTATTTCCTGCAATCAAGATACAGTTCTCAAAGTTCAGTAAAGATGGCACACCAGTAGAAAGGTCAAGGACAAGTGGACAGAACTATGTGAAAACAGAACTCACTAGGCAATTGTAACTAAACGTAGTTCAGTATTATCAGATCGAACTCATTCGAAAGAGATGGAAAATAGTGGGGGTAATTGAAAAATCTTAATGTAAATAAAACTCACATGCTTGAAGACTGTTTCAGACATTTAAGGACCATTCCTTAGCAGTCCCTCAGTGCATCCACACTAAACTGGTCAGAGAACTGGGAAAGAAAACTAGAGTGATAAACGCATACAGCAGAAAGGATTTTGGAAAACTAGAAAACTATAATGCTTTGCTAAGTTCAATAAATTTAAACATGTTTTATCAGTAGCACATACTTAACCAGCTCTAAGATCAATATAACTGCACTTTGGAATTCTAAAAATGGGAATGCAGCATCTGTCGAACGAGAACCAAAAGTAATCTGATTGAAGATTGCCACTGGCCTGAAAAATGCCATAAGAATCCAAGTTATCAAAATATGGTCTAATAAAGGAAAGCTGCACAGAAATGCTTGACAAAAAAGAGAAGGTTTCTCATAATCATTAAGTTTACAAAAGCATGAAAGAGAAGGTTTGTCATAAAAGAAGATTATTTCTGTAAAAAATTGAAAGCGTACCTAATTCAATATAAGTCAGGTGCTATTGGGATTCCAAAACCACTTCTTGTGTATGTGTATATATATATATATATATATCACTGTTAACTAGCAGTCCCCGTATGGATAATTAATTGTTGCAAAGAGAGAAGTTTGGGATTACTTAATATTCTCCATGTGAAGTTTCAGCTGTTTGTAAAGTTCACGCATGCGCATACCTTCTTCCTGCTATCAAGATCCAGCAAAGTTCAGTAAAGAAGGCAGAGCAATAGAAAGGTCTAGGAGAACTGGTTAGAAGTATGTGAAGAAAGAAAATCACTAGGGAAAATACATGGGGTAACGGGGAAATCCTAATGTCAACAAAACTCACATTCTTGAAGATTGTTGCAAACAGTCAAGGATCACTTCCTCGCAATCCTTTAGCCTGTGAACACTAAATTGCTCAAAGAACTGAAGAAAGTAAACCACATACAGCAGCAAGGACATTGAAAACAACTTCAACTTGATTAAAGTATCGGAAGAGAGATAATTCTCAAAAAAGGAAAATTGAAGTAGGGGGAAGAGAAATAAAAGGGATTTTACCTTAGAAGTGCAACGGGCAAGCTGAATTAAGAAGTGCAATCGGCAAAACTGATGGAAATTAATTACTGCGAAATAATTAAAAAAATATATGATAAGAATGATATGATCTTAAAAATTAAGGAGTAGCTCAAAATAATTAATTACTTCAATCATGTGCAATCCCAAATTGATAGAGAAGAGAGATTTTGCAGCACATAAATAAAGAGAGTGTTGAATCAAATAATAATAATAAAAAAAAAAAATTAAGGAATTGCTCAAATACCTCGTATTCTCAAAAATAAATAAATAAATAATAAATAAATAAAGAGAGAGAGAGAGAGAAGGGGTTTTACCTTAGAAGTGCAATCGGCAACCTGAATTAAGAAGTGCGGTAAAACTGAGCATGGAAAAATTAATTGAAAAATATAATAAGTAATGATTTTAAGGAATAAATATATAGAGAGTATGGAATCAAATATAAATAATAATAATAAAACAAAATTAAAGGAAGAGCTCAAATACCTCATATTCTATGGCCAGCTCAATTTTTCCTCCTTTATACATAGCGACCGTCCTTTTGAAGGCCAGTATACCTTCCCTTCTCTTAATCTTCCACTAACTCTTCACCGCACTCATTGATAAATAATTCTTCCAAAGAGGGAAGGTAGGATATCCCTTGAGATTGAGATTCAGATAGAGACCTTAATTCACTGCATCCAACGATCAATATTCTCTGAAGAGAATGGATCACCTGATCAGGTAGATGCAGAGCCTTCAACCTTGGGCAATCCGAAATATATAGCTGTTGAAGAGAGGAGAGATTTTGCAGCATATCTTCTTGAAGATAATCCATATCCTCCAAACCACTAATAGTGAGTTCCTTCAATTTGGAGAGAGGACGGATAAAAGAAGAAGAAGAAGAAGAAGAGACTGATGATGTTGATTTCCAACCTCTCATCTTCATTGTCTGCTGTAATGGCACTGAGCTGGTCTTCCACAAAAATAGCTCATCTAGAGTTGGAAACAATGGCATTGAAGACAGTTTAGGACACGAGCGTATTCTCAAGTAAGAAAGACGTGGAAAGGAGAGCATCATAAACTCTTCTTCTGCTGTGGTTGTTGACTCATCACTATCATCATTAATCTCGTCACTCTTCTTCCACCATCCCTTCAGCTTTTCACATGACTCAATCGTGAGTTTCTTTAAGGATGGGAAAAACACCGACACTGCTCTTCCTCCAACCCCCTCGCTATCTATGTACTCCAGATTAGATAAATCTTCAATATGCAATTCTTCAAGAGAAGGGATTCCATCTAAGGGAGGGATATGCGCAAGTCTTCCACAGTCTTCTAGATGAATCTTCACAAGATTTGTGAGATGTGAAAGCCAACTTGGCAACCTCATACCTCCATAATTTCTAACCATCAAATGTTGTAGATTCGAGTGTGGCTGTAGGCTTTGCAACATTTTATCACACAAATCAATATCAATGTCTAAATTACTATCCCACCCTATGGTCAGTGACTGAAGATATTGTTTCTCTATCAATTGAGCTCCCTCAAATTCTAATATACAAGAATTCCTCTCATATCCCTTAACTATTATTTCTAGGCTCCCTCTCAATTCATTTAACCTACCCAACTCATCCAATCCAGCAACCATCTTGGATCCAGGACTCTTTTTTCCAACCACAAAACATGACAACGTCTGGAGACAAGTTAATTTCCCAATCCCACAAGGCATATACTCCAAATTGTAACATAAATCAAAATCAACATAGCAACCAACATCAAGATGCTTAAGATTAATCAACTTATTAATATCTCTTGGTATTGCTTTAAGGTGCCGACACTTATTAAGCTTGAGCACTTGCAAATTTATTAGACTGGTGATGGAATTAGGAAGTGCCTCCATCTCATTATTCGAAAGATCAAGATATTTAAGGTGCTTGACCTTTTCAATGGAACGAGACACTTTCTTAATTCCTAAACCATGCAAGTCAAAGACACGTATACACCTAAACTCTCCACAAATTGACTCCAAGTCCAATGCCCCCTCATTCCGTTGTCCACCTAGCATCATAAGTGTTCTTAAACGTTTTGCACTAGGCAAGGGGATTGGAATTTGTTGTGACAAATCCAATTCCATGTCAAATGACACATGTCGAGTCAAATCACTAAACCACCTGAGACACTAACCCAGAGTTTCACGCCAAAGTGCACCTTAACTTGCTCATCATTGAAAGCATGTTGAGCTAGTGTGGTCTTCCCCAATCCACCTATTCCAACTATTGAGATGACAGAAACATTCTGTTCATAGTTGGAATTCAGCAAAAAATTTTAAGTGCCACTTTATCACCTTCTCTCCCAACTATAACTTCAGGTTCAGAGGAGGTAGTTTGCTCCCTGACCGTGGTCAAAGAAGCTTTCTCCTCATCACGAACCTCAAAGTTGAATTGTTTACTGTCAGCATCGATGTCAGCTAGTCTCTCCCTAAGTGCTTTCACTTTATGACCCATCCGCAAACCATAAACAAATTGGTTTGATTTTGAGAAGAAAACACGTACCTCCCTCGATACTTTGTTCCCATACACCAATTGTTTCCGCTGAACTTCTGTCGAGAAGTCATCCAACAAATCTTCTGCATCATATACTGCTCCTCGTAGCTTCCCAAGCCAGGTTCTTACTTGATTGTTTTGTTTCTGTGCCTGCTCCTCAGCATCGTTCAGGACAGCCTTGATGCTGGTAACTGTGGCCTCGAGTTTGCATAGCTGATCTTTGACCCCGCACCAGAGAGCAACCTCCTGAGCAGCTAGGAGTCCTAATTTCTTTATTATTTCCTCCGCAATATGGAAGAGCACACCTTCAGCCATTGTTTCTTGGTGGGTGCAAAAGAGTAGGTGGAGGTAAACACACTAAAAGGGAAGACAAAAGAAAAGAGTGAAAAGATGGTGTTTGATGCGTTTACTTGCTTTGAATGGTGGTGATTGGTTTGAATGCTAGAAGAAGGTTTTTGTTGCTGTGAAGAGCATGAAAAACCACGAGCTTCATTTATATAAAATCAGATTCCAAAACTTCCAAACACTCAAAGCTATTAGAGATTCTGCATTCACTCTCACGATGTCGAAATCCTTTAACCGGTCTGCACTCAAGGTATTTCTTTTCTTTGCTTTAGAAAATAAATCACACCAAAATCTTTATTCCTTTCTTTATTCTAAAGATCACAACAGCTTAGCCATGCTTTCCGGAAAGACAAAGCCACAATCTGTTCAAACGGTCCACTGCTATAATTACAGAAAGAAAATATATCCAGCCAAATTAACTAGTTAACATGAGATTTCAATTATGTGTTTTTCTTTTAGAATGAAACTTGGGATATGATTCAGACGCAAACGCCTTTAGTCAATGGCAAATTAACCTTAGTAATGGAAAATGGATTATTGCCTAAAGAGAAGTGGATGCTTTATATAGTATGACCTTTGTTCATAGGAAAACAGATAGCAACTTGTTAAGATTAAATTTCAATCATGTTGGAACAATATCGTACTTAAGTATGCTTAGGATGCTTCATTATCTGTCACAGAAATCAGACAAAAGCAAATGCCTGTAACGGGCAGTTTAACTCCCATGCTTGAAGAACGAAGACTGTCAAGGACCAATTGATTGCAATCTTTCGGCCCATCAACTCTAAATTGCTAGGAAAACTGGGGAAAACGAAACTAGACACATTCGTACAGCAACAAATAATTTCAGAAATGTTATAAATAGAACATGATTGCAATCCTTCGGCCCATAAGTGATGCTTTCAAGCACCCAGCTCTTCTACGACCAAAGTGAAATAAGCCAACAATCTCTTCCTTTGTACTACGGACACATCCTTTAGCCCATCAAGTAATGGTCCATTGTGTATTTTGTTTTTTTTAATATAATACTTGTAATATAATAAGTCATTACCATTGTAATCATTAAGGTTTTTGGAACAAAAGAAGAAAAAGACTATAACTAGTTGTGAATGATTTATTTAAAATTTAATTTATTTTCGATATGTTAATGTTGACTTGACCGATAACATCATCAAGCTATATATATATATATATATATATATATATATATATATATATATATATATATATATATATATATTATCTAAACCTCATTCATTCCATGACCCCTTTTCATGGGGCTGTACAAAATACCTTCTAAAAATTTTCTAATTTTTTCCAGCTTATTATATATACAATAATTGTAGTAAAACAGGCTAAATCATAAAATGAAAAAAAGGATAAAGGAAAGACATAATCCATTGGGCTTCAAATCTCATAGCCCAATTAATGCAAACGAGAATACAAGCTAGAGGCTTTGAGGTCCAATAGGCCTCCAACCCAATGAACTCACTCTTACGGCCCAAATCAAATCTGCCCACACTTGGCACCAAAGCAATCTAGAGAACTAGAAGATTGCTAACAGGTAAGGTTATTCATAACATGAAAATAGGCACACTTGACATGTCGGTAACCGTAAGTCCATTTATTCTCTACGTTATTATTTAGGATTTGAATTTAATGAAAAATCACAAAAAAAAAAAAAAATTCTCACAAATTCATTGATCTAATGTGAATTATTTATTTAAAATTTAACTTATTTCCTATTCAATAATACGTTGACTTGATCGATAACATCATCATGGTTAAACATAGAAGAAGAAAAAAAAATCAGTACACTAAAATTCAATTTAAGTCGATTTATTCTCTATTTTATTATTTAGGATTTGAATTTAATAGAAGATCACCCAAAAAAATCTCTCACAAATTCATTAATCTATGTGAATGATTTATTTAAAATTTAACTTATTTTCATATGCTAATGTTGAATTGATTGATAACATCATGATTGTTAAAAAAAAAAATCGATTTGCTAAACTTCAACTTAAGTCAATTTATCCTCTACGTTATCATTTAGGATTTGAATTTAACTGAAGATCACCAAAAAAAAAAAAAAATCTCACAAATTCATTAATCTAACGTAAATGATCTATATATTTAAGCTTCAACTTATTTTCGATATGCTAATATTGACTTGATCAATAACATCATGATGGTTAAACAAAACATAAAAAATAACCTAATTTGACTATTCACAGATCCATTCCTCTAAAACTGGAAAACAATACATTTGTTAATTTGGCTATGAGTTGTTTGGTGGGTGCAAGGAACAAGCAACTGAACCGACCAGTTTGACATCAAAATTTTCTTAATAATTTTAGGTACACTTCTCAAATTTTTAAGTACTTGCTGCATTTAAAGGACAACCTGTGTGAATTTGTTCTTTCATGTATATATCTTAATTAGAACACAACATGTGGTTGACATTATGATGTTTTTGAGTATTATAATCAAAATCTATATAATTTGTAAAAAAAATTCAATTTAGCATTGTTTCTTACGAAGAAGGGAAGGAATCAAGCTAATTAATAAGAAAAATAAGATTATTTATATAATTAATGTACAAAATTAATTTGACTCAATTTAAAAGTTTAATAGTGCCTTCTTTTTTTTTTTTCCCATTATGTATCTCATTAATTATTGAACAGCTAATCAAGAGCCAATGAAAACATGTGCTAGATCAAAAGGAATTTTTTTAAAAATATAAACATAATGTGGAAAGGATAAAATTCTAATGGTTTGTTGATAGAAAGTATATTATAATATTCTAGCACAATATTCCTCAAAAAAAAAAAAAGCGAAGTACTATAAAAGATCAGCAATGGGCTTTTAAGCTGATGTGGTGCTTGAAGCCGTATGGGATTTTGTTAGCATAGACTATAAAAATTGATAATATCCACTCTAAATTGTAGCAAGATTTTATTTGAAATACATTGGTCCATACGAAAATAATTTTACTAGCAATTAGCAAATCTTAAGAAGCAGCTCGGATGGGGTTATTTTGAATGCATTAGATTGACGTAAGAGATACATCATTAAAATTTGAGGAAAAAAAACTTCAATTCAATTTTTCTTTTAATATTTACAAATAATAAAATATTTTCGAACTAATCTTTGTATCAATAAAAAATAAACCATCACTAATTTGTACAAATTTAATTAGATTTGATAGATTTTAAAAAAAGGAGATGTAAAGAGATATAGTGCTTTTATGATTAAGCACTCTTTTGTCTGATCGAACATGTTGGTTAATAATGTTTTTTAATTTTTTTAATTTTTGTGTTTCAATTTCAAAATTAACATTTAAATAATTTTTTTTAATGCATCATATCGACCCGGACGACTTATCAAGAAAGAAAACTTCATTTCAATTTAGTTTATATATATATTTACAAATGATAAGATATTTTTAAATTAATTTTTAAATTAATTAAAACTAAATCTTCTATTTTTCAGACCAAGCTAGCTTAGGAAGACTTCAAGCAAAACTTCATTTCGATTGTGATATAACTTTGGTAGATTTTAGGAGAGTGAGATGTACAAATTTGATTGGATTTGATAGATTTCAGGAAAGTGAAATGTAAGGAGATATGGTACGTGCTTTTATGATTAAGCAATCTTTTCGTCTAATCCAACATGTTGGTTCCAGTAGGTGCAGAAAGAAGGGGGAAAAAAAGGCTAGCTAGGTAGGTAGATTTTAGGACAGTGATGTGCACGAAGACACGACACTGCTTTTACCAGTTGAGTAATCTTTTTTTTTCCATAAACTTCTAGTTTCACCAAGTAAGAAACAAAACGAGCACTTACGCTATCTACAAATGAAAATGACATGCATGCAATTACTTAATTATCATGCTAGAAAGAGGTCCCTATAGATAAAGCTAAGCAAGAAATCCCGGAGTGGTGTTGTCCACTTCCCATATTATGTGCCCTAAAATGCTAAACATACCAAGCACTTAAGAGCCTTCCAGCCTCCTAATGTTCAATGGTGTGTTTGGGTGGCAAGGAGAGACTTGTTCAATTTATTCATCGTGGATTCAAATTTTACCACAAAGTTTTGAAAGAGTGCTATATCTTATGTTTGATTATGAAGATATCTTGATTAGTTTCGAGATAAATATATCTATTTGTCTTTATATATATGATACTCAAAACCTTCCATATATTTTTAATTTTCTAATTACATCATATTTTCTACAAAAAATAATATTAAATAAAATTTTAAAGACTTAACATATAGAATATGTACGTCATATGATTTTAAATATTTTTTTATTTGCTTTTAGTAAATGACATTGTAGTAAAAAAAATTATCTATTATAAAAAATTTGATCGAAAAGACTAGTTAAATATTTTAAAATTTTGATGAAATAAACAACATGTGATTAAAAATTTAAAAATAAATGAGAGACTTTGAATATAATACAAAAACAAATGAATATATTTACTCTTAGTTTTGAGTTTAATACATAAGGATTGATGGATATTTTGGAAGAAGCTCTATTTTGAAGGCCCCCCCCCCTCCCTATTTTTGATATATTCCTCAACTAAAATAGACCAAAAAAGAAAAAAGAAAATGTTTTACAATAAAGATAATATATTTATTTATAATTTTAATATCAAACACACCTTTTCAAATATGCTTCTAATCAAATATTTTTATACTCGTTATCGTGATTGTCATCGTTAATTTTTAAATTAAACACAATAAATCTTTAATATTGGAAAAGATGCAACTATACTTGTTTGATAGGAAATTCCTCCCTATGATCGATAGGACTATAAACCCTTCAATGGGGTGAGGGGGTTCTTGGGAGATCCTACATTGAAATAAAATATGTCACTAGCCATAGGTACAAACACCAAATTACAAGAAGAGAAGAACATTTAGAAAAGCCATATCAAATCAACCTACGTGTCCTACGAGAATTGCAAGTGTAGGATTCATGGGGTAGGCATTTTTTTTTGTCATGGAGTTGTCAAGATGACAAAATCACGATCTTGGATGGTTTGGTGCTTTCCGGGGTTTGAGGGATCGGCATCAAGTCTTTGTAATTCCATATAGCAACTATAGCTGTACGGAGCTATTATTATTGCAAACCTTTGATGCCCTTTGCATGACATCATTTCATTTTGATGAGAAATATCTATGCTTATTTTATGGAAGAGATAGATAGAATTAAAAAAAAAAATTAAGTCTAAGCAGAAATGTTTTTATTATTTTTTATGAGTTTGGATATGATTTTTTTTTTTTTTTTGTCTGACTGTTATTGTTAGGTATTTCTAAAGTATTTAAAAATTTTTCAATTCTGATAACAAAATGAATAATGTTAATAGGATTTTTTTTTTTTCTAACATCGGATTTGATGGATCTTGAGATAAATAACAGAGGTAGAGTTTTTTCATTTGGAATTTTGAAGAGCAGAAAATGATAATATTCAAGTTTAAGAAGAAATTTATTAATTATCTCAATAAGAACAAAACGTTGAATTATGAAAATTGCTTCCAATTAGTAATATATAGGGTATAAATTACATATCCTCTGCAATTTAAATTTTCAATTTTGTTATATTTCAATTTTAAATTATCCATGAAGGATGCAAAGGATACCATATTCGCTTGGATACATAAAATTGCAAAAATTAATTGAAAATAATAATAATAACAACAACAACAACAACAACAACACAATCACCTTTTTTTTTTTTTTAATCATGTTTCTTGCAAAGTTTGTTTTCTTATATTATTATCATCATAAATTACAAAAAAAAAAAAAAAAATCTCAAAACGTATAAAAAAAATCTGATCTGAGAATCTAGACCTTGATTATAGAAAAATAATAATTATTTTTTCTTTCTTTTTTTTTTAAAAATTAATGTGACAATACTTAATTGGTCAGCAGTTTGCATCATTGATGATTGGAATGGGTCTCACATTAGGATGTATAGTGCTCTACTTTTTTTTTTTTTTGCATTTCTAATAATCAATTAATAAAACCCATACTGCCATTGTCACATAATAATAATAATAATGATGATGATGAATTATATATATCCTTTTGGAAACAATTTTGCAATTTTCTAACCATGTTGATGATGTGAGTATATAATTGGTGGGTGATGCAAGAGCATGAATGATTGATAATTGGGCTTTCTTCAGCCCTTTTTCTTCCCATACTATTTTCATTTTATACATCATGTTCCTGAACTTGATTGAGTAAATTCTTAACTATTGAAATTCAAACCAAGCAATTCAGAAGTACATTATAATTAATTCTCTAATTTTACGAACGAATTAATTAATCCTTTTTGTTTTAAAAATTAATTAGTTAGTCCTTTAACTCGACCACGTTTAATTTAATATTTTTTTATTTTAAAAAATGTCTTTTCCTTCATCAATTTTTCATAATATCTATTTGTTTTTTTTTCTATTTTTCAAAGCATAAAATGAAAAAAAAGATTAATTAATTAATTTTTTTTAAAATAAAGACCAATTATTTCATTTCTCAAAAACTAAAGGGACTAATTTATAATTTACTCGTTCCTTGGTGTGTGATGGAGGCACTCAGGGAATTGGGGAAGCTACGACTCTTAGTTTTTCCTCTCCTACACGGAAACTTCCCACGTTGACCCTCCATTGAATCTGAACCCACTCTATTCTTTCTTAAAGAAGGCCCACCTATTTCTATAAAAGGGGGCCCACCTAAACTTTTTTTGGAGTAAAATATGTTTTATCCCGTAAACTTCACTGATGCTCCACTTTTAGTCCCTAATTTTTAAAATTTTCATTATTAATTCCAAATTTTGAAAAAACTTCCATCATATTTCATCTTATCTCTAAACACCGTTGAATAGCTAATACAAATCTAATAGAATCTCTATTGTTTCCTCGTTTTCTTTTATTTTTCATGTTTTCTCTCGTATTTCTTTCCAAACTTCTTACACACACTGTAACGTAGTTCCTAAAAATAAATAAACAAATAGTGGGTTCGTGGTAAGTTTTCATTAGTTACTTAACCTCTAGGAGTTATACCACTTTTTGAGAAGTACAAGATTAGTATTGAAAAGTTTTAAACTACAAGGACCAAAGCAGAATATTGCTGGATCTGTAGAAGATAAAATATGAATTTCTGCATCAGCAAGCTGCAATTTGTATGCTATGATTGAGAGATAATGGTGGTAGGTTGGCTGGTCATAATTAATAAAAAAGTGCTTACTACTACAAGAAAGCTTGAGGGCCTCATATCCCAGCTCAGACACACCTGTTGGCTGCTGATGAGCTGAGTGTTTTTGTGCTTCCTCGTGATCACTATTTCTTTACTTTAATTTTTTTAATAATTTTCTATTTTTATTTACTGCATCAAAACAAATTAAAGGCTCCAATCCCAAACGATGAATGTGAGCAAAAGTATAGTATTTGTTTGGACTTGCACAACAGTCCAGGCAGATGTGTCCACTCTGGTTTTAGCACACCCATTTGAAATTTGCCACCTATTGCCCAAAACTTTGAGACCCAACATGAATCTTGTCAGAACTAATAAAACGTCCATGATGATTTCCATGCAATTATCTACAATATTCTTGAGTTTTTTCGGTTTTCATTTTTATAAATGATTAGTGATGTGTAATCCAAATTGGCCCTCGGACTCAGATACCCTTCTCAAATTCTTTAAAAACTTTTCACTTTTCTTTGTTTGATACTGAATATGAATTGTTAGAGGTTTTAAAAAACTTAATTTTTAAAATTTATAAAAAAGATTTATGTGTAATTTTATGCTGATTTAACTCACAAAATGGTAAATTGAACACGTGAAAATAATTTTAAAATATCTCACTATTTATAAACGAGTTTACCTTTTATTTGATTTTTTTTATTAAAATTTTTTGTTTTTTTTTAAATGTGATTGAAACTCTCTATTATTCAAAATTTATTGTTTCAGACTTTCTTTTATAACGTTATTTATCGGTGATCAACACGTGGTATTATAAAGTAAGAAATTTTAATCACATGTTGATCACGGATTGGTATAGTTATAACGAAGGTCTAAAGTATCAAATTTTAGAAAGTAGATGGACTCAATCAAGGTAAAAAAAAATAAAGGATTTCAATAAAAAAATTCAAAAAATACATTATCTAAATATGAAGAAAACCTATTTATAAATATAAACTTTTCGTTTTCGTTATGTGACACCGAACATGAACTGTTAATGGACTCAAAGAGTTTGACTCTTAAAATCAATTAAAAAAAAAAATTAGGCATGATTATGCACGGACTTATCTTCGAAAATGGTAGATTTAATATCGATCGATGCGAAAGGTAACCTAGCCAAATATATCCCACAACTTATAAATGCATAATAATAATTTAAAAAACGAATCCAAATTTGGTTATCACTATTTGTATCCTTTTAGTAAACAATGGATTTTGCTATTGCTATTTGCCAATAAGTGAGTTAGATTATTGGCTAGCTAGAGAGTGAATGCCATTAGATAATCGATAAGTTATTTGCATGAATATGGTTTTTATATAGAAAAATTAATCACACACTGTATTTTTTGGGATCTTATAATTTGCAAAGCCATGCATGTTACTGATCAATATCTTAAACAGTGAATGAAGCTGGGTAACATGATGCCGACCATGAAAAGAAAAATTAAGAGAACATGTGCCTTACTCCTCTACCCTAAAAAATAATAATTATGACATGTGATAACAAAGCATATATACAACTCTTAATTAATTATGCCAACCTCATTTTATATGTGTGTATGTATTTGTCTTTGAAACACACACACGAAGACCAAATTTATGATGGATTGTATATAAAAATGCTTGGAGTTAGTACATAAATAGTTGTATATCATGGGTTGCTTTGTGTCATTATAATTAGTCTTTTGCGGTTTGAAATTAATCACGTTATATCATACTAATTTTTGAATCGGATGTCAAACATCCATTTTATATGCATTTTTTTCAAAAAAAAACTCCATCTAAATGGTGGATAAAAATTTAAAATTTACTATCCGAAATAGAACTTAAATTCATTAATCACTTGAGACACATTGCACCATTTTTTTTTTTTAGTATTCTGTGGATATTCTTATCTTTGGATATTCTTATCCCATACTAGAGATGAGATTAACTATATTCAGAGCGATAATGATAAAATTTTATTTTTTTCAATAAATACAATTTTAGAATTCAAATGTTATATATTGATAGAAAATTCATATGGATATCGGCTCGTTTATTACTGAATCAACAACTTATTTGCTGCTTGCATCATATTTTTTTAATAAATACTAAAAAAAAAAAAACCAATGATGAGATGCCAATGTGAACTTGAGGAAAAACTTCACAAACTAATCCTCGGTCACACTGCTCTATTTCTGTGGTTTTTGTTGTCATCAATAGCATTAATTATTTAACAAAAACTATAAAAAAATTAAATAATTATTACCATCTTTGTGGTAAACCAAGTGAAAGGGACTGTATCACGTTTACCAAAAATTTTTGCAGTTAACTAATCCGTGTATTAAGGATGCTGTCTCACCCAATCATCTTCCTCTTCCATGTAATAACCTTTTTGTTTTTTTTTTCATAGCTGATTAATTAAATAATTAATCTATACGTGTCACTCTCTCTTTCATCATTCTTTATGATCAGTGAAGGGTTTTGTTTAATTTATTCCCTCAAAAAGGGGTTTTAATTGTTAATAATTATTAGGTGCAGTTAGCTAGCTATCAACTGGATTAAAATATGTTTAAGCAAAGTAGGTTCTCTGAATTCTATTTTATTTTGTTTGGAAGCCTTTTAATTTACCATATTATATATATACTATAGGGTAACTACGTATACGCAAGTACAAGTTGACATTCATTGGTAAAATCAAAGTCTAATAAAATAACATTGTCCATTTAACAGCAAAACATTTATACAAATGATCAATAGCTTAACCTATTTTTATATCATAACGTAATTCTTTAATCTATCCTTTATATCTTTAATTAAATTAATTTTTGTTAAGTTTTTGATCTATTATTTTATCAATATTTTTAAGGTAAATCACCAGAATTATTCACTTGATTTGCATTTAATAAATTTTTATTCTCAAAATACTCTTACAAGCTAGATAAATAAATGCTTTTTATGTCCAAATTGTATAACTAATTTCGATAGTTTAACATAAAAATCTTGTCAAAAAAATAAATTAAATACATAATGTATATTAAAAAATACAATTAATTTAATTAGAGATATAATAATAGATTAAAAATTATCCTATTATATAAAAACATATTAAAGCTATCA
Organism: Dovyalis caffra; assembly: GCA_963924115.1. Taxonomy (NCBI): domain Eukaryota; kingdom Viridiplantae; phylum Streptophyta; class Magnoliopsida; order Malpighiales; family Salicaceae; genus Dovyalis; species Dovyalis caffra. Next base: position 17,291,764 of record CAWUPB010001194.1, on the reverse strand, counting down.
ACCTTTATCAAAATAAAGGAAAGAACAACTTTCTCTAAAATCTCCGGTTTTCTCTCTCTAGACTAGAATTTTCAATTTCTTTGAATTATATAATATTAGAGAATTGATTATAGTTAATTCTTTGTCGAATTTTTTAACATACAATTTAGTAAGATATAAAGTTATTTTTAAAATTTAGATGGATACGGTAAGTATGTTTGTTTTTCACGTGAATTTCTCAGGAAAAAAAAAAAAAGAGATTCAAGAAAGTAATTTTTAGTGAATGAATACTTGACGTACGCATGATTCTATGTTGTGGATGGCAACATATTGTTATCTGTCAATTGCGTATTTTAGAGTTCAAACCACAGAATACAGATAGCCATAAAAATCTTTTCTATTGAAGACCATAAAGCTCCTTTTTTTATTTAATTTTTTTTAATCTTCTCCCAGTCATTCTAACTAGTCTTTATCCATTTGGACTATGATTTAGAATGCCATATAATTTGGATAAAGTTGGTAAGCAGATTGATAGGCAAATATAACACGACTTAGTATATTTTTATTGCAGTAATATTCATAATATTTTACATTATTTACTCTAGTATTTATAAAAAATTTTTAAACTTTTGCGAATATATCATATTAATGTGGAAGATATATTATTATGACTAGATAAATATTTTACGACAAATATAATAGAAAACTATACAATTCTTTGTGACAGAAAATAATATATAATGATAGGGATTGTTGCTTTCTTTTCTAGCAATTATATTAGCAAGTAACCCATAGTCTAAACTTTGACTGATTAATTACTTGTTTCTTCAAGCTAACACATGTTGGTGCTTAAAATATATATATATTTATTATTTTTCTCAAGAAATTTATAAATCAGCACATTTTTCTTTTGTTATTTTTTAATTAGTTTTTTTTTTTCTAAGGTATCATTGATCTGAAGATTCAAACTAATCTCTCATTATTTTATCTAATGCACAAGATAGAGACAGTTATCTAGATAAATTTTTACATACATAAAATTTCAAACTCGAGACCACTTAATTAAACGACTAAAGTTCTTTTCATTCGAATTAACCCTCTTAAATGTTTTAAATATGTATAGTTGAATGTAATCGTGATCATATGTACTAGTACTGTGGCAATATATTTTTACGACTTTCTTTGGATAAACGTTATATATGCTCCTATCTTTAATGTTTATATTTCAAAAAAAAGGAAAAATAAAAAAAATGGATTAGCACATAGTGCACTGCACACCCAAGACTGTCAATTACCACCTCAAAAAAAAAAATTTTCCTGTCTTTTATTTATTTATTACACACTCTTACGTTTTTGTTATAATAATCAGGAAATATGCAACTTGGTCTGTGGTCGTCATCATTTTTCTTTTTATATATGAATCCATATTGATGAGCCAGTGATTGCACGCTAACATGGTAAAGTAGAGTTGTCATATTCTCCATCTATCTTTTGTATAAAGTGATTAATTATTTTTCTCCAATCTCATTAAAGATAGGACTTTCCAAATATAATTGGAAAGATTTATGAGAATTTCATTTCTTATAATCCGATTTTGATCAAACTAATAATGCTTAAAAAAGAAACATACCCTATTAATCATGCTAACCCCTTTAGGTTATCTAGTCACACGTTAGAAATATAATTAGGAGATTTATGAAAATTTCATTTCTTATAACCCAATCTTGAACAGTAATACTGATTAAGAAAGAAGGATTTAGGTTATCTAGTTACGTGTTACCACTAAATGTATGAAAAATGCTATATAAATAACTTTTTTATACAAAATTCTCATACAAACACTTGCAACATGGATTCTTATCCTAGAAAATCAATCACTCATTAGTTACAAAATGGCTTATTGTTAAAAAAAAAAAACATAAATTTTATATTTTTTTAATTATATTAGAACGTTCTTTTAATATTAGATAGAAAGTATACAAACTAACCTTTTATTAATAATATTAGTACGCATGATTTTTTTTCAGCCAAAATTCTGTTAACATATGACGTGGCAACAATATTTTTTTCTTGCCGTGCTAAATATTAACAAAATTTTAGTTGAAAAAAGTCATACTTGCTAATATGATTAACAAAAACTTAGTTTGCATGTATATTTTGTATTCAACATTGAAAGAATATGCTAATATGATTAAAAATATGAAATTTGTATTTTTTTGGTATAATAAGTCTTACTAGATCTATATTTTACCAACCAATACTTGATGATATATCAGCCGTGTGTATGAAATTCTAGTATAAAAAGTTTGTTTGTAATTCATAATGTAGTCGGTGGATTTTTTTTTTTTTTTTGTTCAGCAATAAGGGTGTTTTCGAGTCAATTTTCATACATCTCAACACTAATTCTTTCTTGAATGTAGTTAAGTGGTACTCTTCATTGTATGACTTTGAATATTTTGAGAATAAATTTTTAGGAATACTGGCCACAAGAATTGAATTTTAAATCTAGCTTATAAGTTAATGTTTGTTTGCTAGCAGAGTATTATTTTGTGTTTCATGTAATTTATGTTAATGATATGATAATATTTTTTTGGATGACCTTGATTGAAAAGGAGGAGGATCAATAAATATTGGGAATTGTTATGTAGGCAAAGTTCAAATGCCAGAGGAAGAGAGGAGGAAATGGCTGAGTTGGTATAGTTGCATAAATAAACAATAGGCATTGCCCTTTTTATATAGACTAAACCAACTTATCACACCATGTCCTTCCAACTAATGGAATTTAATGTGCTGTTTGCTCATATAAATTATTCAAACTTTCTTTTTAAGTTATTATATTTTAGTGTGAAAGTTATTATATATTAGTGTTCCTTTCGCAAAGGTACTAAAATGCCCAACATTGTATTCACTGTGCTCCATGCTTAAACAAGTAGTTTATACTTACCAAAAAAAAAAAAAATCCCTATCATTGGATATGAGAAAAAGAAAAGATCCATGATGAAATATATTAGAGAAATACCCTATGAAAAAATAAAATAAGGTCCTAAAAGTATTTTTCTTCTTTCATGGATAAATTCTAGAAGTAAAGGTATTTACAATAAACTAAAAAAAAAAAAAAGACTATATCCAGGGAAAAATCCATTACTGATGCATGTGTATCACATAAAAATTGATATTATTTTCATTTCTATTTTTCAAATTAATTTGATTAGCTCAATTTAAATAAGTGATCTACTTGGTGATTAGAAGTAATGGAGTTTTTTCTACTCGTATGCAATTTCCAATCTCTTTATTTTTATTTTTTTAATTAAACAATCAATGAATTGTAACACAACTAATATTAATATTTCTGTTTCTTTCAAAAAATTTCGAGTTTGAACCTCTCATTAAAAAAAAAAAAATCAATTAAATTTTTGTACAATTTGATTCTTTATACTCCCTTCGTCTCAAAAGATTGTATATTTTTGTTTTTCATACGGATTAAAAAAAATTATTAATTGGTACACCATATCAATATTTTTTAAATTATTGGTCATGACATTGAACTAATATTAATTAAAGGCATTTTAAGAAAGCAAATAATTTAATCAACAAGTTATTGTTTCAGTGATAAATGAGCTGATATCTAAACACTTCTATCTTGAATAAGATTAGTTTTATTTTCAATTTATCATTTTCATCCTGAATATAATTAGTTTTATTTTTAATATGTAATGAAATTAATACACAACTTAAAATTTTCACGAGACAAGCTTTTTTTGGATATTTATAAATAAAAAGATGAATAATTTTTTTGGATCAGAAGGAATAAATTATTTCTTAATCCAAAAAAAAAAAAGAAAAATTATCGAGATCACAATTAAAGAATTTACAAAACCCAAATCTCAATGTATTAGCTAAACTAATCCATGTTTAAAACTTAATTAAGCTTAATTTAATAAAAACTTTTCAACTGCTTCTTTGTAACAAATGCAGTGTATATTCTCAACATGCAAACTCCCATCTTCTGCCTCGTCATTCCACGCGCCACCCAAACACGTCTTCTAGGAATAGTAAAAGGCGGGGAACAAGGAGAGCTTCCTTCCCATTTAAAAATTACTAAATCAAAACTCTCCAAATATTTAAAAAAAAAAAAAAACTCTTTCTTTCTAGAGTAAATTATAAATCTGCCCTTTCAATTTTTTAAAAATAATTTTCTTATTTTTAAAACTAATCAATCAGCCTCTTGATCGGTTTTTATTGTGATTTATTTAATATTACTTTGTTTCGAGAAATGTTTTTTTTTTTGACTTTTTATAAAAAAAATCAAGATAAATTAAGAAGGAAGAAAAAAGGATTGAATCACCAATAAATTTAAAAATATATAGATTAAAGTAATTAGGATTTGGAAATAAAAAGATTATTTAATTCATTTTGAAAAACTATAGGGACTAATTTATAATTTACTCCTCTTTCTCTGTAGGAAGGAAAAAAAATAAGAAAACAGAGACATAAGAGACCAAAGTGGGGATTTCCAATCTGTTGTTGTTATTGTTGTTTTTTTTTTCAGTTGCAGAGGAGAGACGATGAATGTAACCTTAAAAACAAAGATGTTTATAAAGTATTGTACAGATCATTGTAAAGAATGAATAAAAAGTTCCAAATTTAAAGAAATTTTCTAATATTTTTGACCTCCAAATGCACATGGCTTCTTGGTGTTAGTAGCTAGCTATAGTATTAGTATTAGTATTATAGCTTCTCTTCTCTCCGCATTTTTTTTTGTTCTTCCTTTTTTTTTCCCTTTCACATGCTCTCCCCTCTCTCTCTCTTTGTGAGTGGCTAATTATCCATTGAAAACTATTGACTCAGTAGTTAAGACCAGAATCAAGATTCCTCATCATCAGATCTACAGTGGAAAAGTTTTTGCCCCTTAAACTTTCATTTTCTTGTCTGCTCAAGTTTACTTTCTTGATCTTCTTGGTTGCATGAGCTCTGATTCAATCACCCTTCGCCAAGGTTAGTTGGTTCATTTGTTTCTTTGTGTTTATTGAATTCAATGTTCTTTTCTTGGAGTTCCTTGAATTGTTTTCCTCGATGAATCTTTTGCTTTGTACGTGAAATGTTTTTGACAATGACACAAGTAAGCATTTCTTGTCTTTTAAGGTTGTTTGAGGTGGATAACTGATGTAATGCAAGAAGTCCTTTATAATTTTATAAATGACATCAAACAATCCTCTTTTCTCTGTAAAAGTTTGATTGGTATCTTGATTTTCTACTACTACTGTTTCTGTTAGTTGGTCTTGTATAAGCTGTTCTGGCAGTTCTGTCACCTTTCTCAGCTCTAAACTCTTTGGTTTCTTTTCTAGCAAGTGGTGTTTCTTTCTCTCCTTCCTTGCATAATTCAGAAAATTAAGAGACAATCAGAAGTTATAGAAATCTATTTTGAATTGGGATACCCAGGTGCTAGTGTTTGCTTTTTTTGAATCTCATTTTTTCTTTAATTTGTTCTTTTAAATTTCAAGTTTGTGGTGATCATCGAAGTAAAATAGCCTAAGTACTGTTTCAAGTCTTGAAATCCAATTTTGCTGCTATTTGTTGTTCTTGATACTGCTACTGCTCCCTTATGTTCAAGGTTTTTCTGTATGATAAGTTTGCATATGGTTGTTTAATTTCCGATTCCTGAAGTGTAGGATGTGATTTTTCACCTGTAATTCATTTTGTTCTGTAGGTCCAATAGGAATTCAAATTTTCATGTGAAAATAAAGTGCATGACATTGAATGGTTTTGGCTTTCTACAACTGTCCTTTGAAGATTTTCTTATTCAAGTAAAGGGTCTAAGAAGGTTGAAGTTTTTCATTGGTTCTGATGCTTAGAGTTGCGCAAGAAGCTCGATTCAGTAGCCTTTTCATGGTAGAAGTGTAAGTAATTTAATGGTCTGCGAAATGGAGAACGAACAAATGGAGGACATGGACATTGAAGCCCTCTCTTCAATGTGGCCTGAAGATATTGATAGTTCAAAGCCATATGTAGAGAAGCCGGTTGGGGATCAAGACATGTTAGAGGAGGTTACAATAGCTGAAGAGCCCACTATAGTTGATTTCCACCATCTTGTCGAGCTGACGAATTACACTGATAGGGGCTCTTCTCAGTTGTCACATCTTGTACAACATTGGGAGTATAAACAGGCAAATGCAGTCCGCCTTCTCAGAGAAGAGCTTGACATCTTAAGCAAACAAAGAGAGGAAGTTGAGCTCAAGAAATTGGAGATATTGGAGGATTTTCGGTTTGAGGAAGAACGATACAGTGGTGATAAACGACAGATTTCTATATTGGATGAAATAATCGATATATATCAAGACATCCCCAGGAGAAAAAGAGATATCATTGTTCAAAGCAAGAGAGTAGACATAGATGCTGAATTCGATACTATTGCCTACTGGAAACAGCGAGCAGCACATTTAGAGAAATTGTTGGAGGCCAGTGTTCACAGAGAGCAGTTACTGATGGAGAAGTTGCAGGATAGCTTACAAAATTTGGAAAAGCAATCCTCACCAATTGAAGAGTTGACACAGATTCTGAAAAGGGCTGATAATTTCTTACATTTTGTACTTCAAAATGCTCCTGTTGTTATAGGCCATCAGGTATTATGAGTAAAAATGATATAATCCTATTCTTTCTGCCTGCCTGTGGCCAGTTTCTAGCTAGAAGGTCTGATTTGTTGACAATTTCTTCTTTCAGGATAAAGATTTAAGATATCGCTTTATCTATAATCATTTTCCGCGTTTGCAAGAGGAGGTAAGAAGCTGTGATCGAGGCAGGCTTTTTGTTTCCATTTCGTTGTTCTTCTCCCTGTTTCTTCTTCAACGAAATATTAGCTAGCTCGAGTGGCACTGATTTACCTATCTATATTGTCCATTTCATTTTCAGGAAATTATAGGAAAAACAGATGTCGAAATCTTTTCAGGGGCAGGAGTGAAGGAATCTCAAGATTTCAAGAAAGAAGTTTTGGATAAAGGATTGCCTGCAAAGAGGGAAATCACATTTGAGACAGATTTATTTGGCTTAAAGACATTTTTGATTTATGTAGAGCCAGTTTTCAGCAAGTCGGGGGAGACAATAGGTATAAACTACATGGGAATGGATGTCACTGATCAGGTAAATCATTCTTTTTCATGGTTATTTAGGATCTTCATTATCTTGGAAAAGAATGGACATTTATGTTCCTGATGGCACAACAGGTAAGGAAAAGAGAGAAAATGGCAAAGCTTCGGGAAGAGATAGCAGTGCAGAAAGCCAAGGAAACAGAACTCAACAAAACAATCCACATAACAGGTTTGTTTGTTCGTCGAAAACATGTATGGTGGTGACTTCTGTGGAAGAAAAGTTGAGTCTAATGTTGTCTCTTTGTACTTTTCGCAGAGGAAACAATGCGTGCAAAACAAATGCTAGCAACCATGTCTCATGAAATAAGATCTCCTCTTTCTGGAGTTGTTAGCATGGCTGACATTCTTTCCACCACAAAACTTGATCGCGAGCAAAGACAATTATTGAATGTCATGATATCGTCAGGGGATTTGGTTCTTCAACTTATAAACGATATACTCGACCTTTCCAAGGTTGAGTCGGGTGTTATGAAGTTGGAAGCTACAAAATTCCGACCAAGAGAAGTAGTAAAACATGTACTGCAGACTGCTGCTGCATCATTACAAAAGATTCTGACCTTGGAAGGACGTGTGGCTGATGATGTCCCCATCGAGGTAAAAGTTTCATAACCAATGCGGATAGACTAAATTTAAGAGAAATTTTAGTTGCAGCTTTGCCCATGAATATATATATTTTTTCTATTGAATTTGCAAACATCAATCTTTTTGTGCCATTTAGCTCTTTCTGAAGGCAACACTAGTTACTTTATTGAAGACATTATGCATTAATTTCAGATCACTGGAGATGTTCTTAGGATCCGGCAAATCCTCACCAACTTGATCAGCAATGCAATCAAGTTTACTCATGAAGGGAAAGTAGGGATAAACCTTTACGTCGTATCGGATCCATGTTATGGAAAGGGTGAAGGAAACAATCAGAAGTCATCTGCAGATCAGTCAGCCACAAATGAGCTAAAAGAAGATAAGCCTAAGTTGTCGTCTCAAAGTAACAGTGATCAAAAAAGTTTCCACAGCAAAAAATACAGTGACGGTCCATATCCAAATCATATGCCTAGTGATGAACCTCAAACCCCAGTTAAGAATGGAAACACAATGGATGGAGATGAAGTGGAGGAACCTGAAGTACCTGGAACAATTGTGTGGCTTTGCTGTGATGTTTATGACACCGGAATCGGAATCCCAGGTATATTATCAATAGGTTTGACTCTACTCGAAAACTATACACCAAGTCGAAGAATTGAGAATACTCTCTTATCTTCTTTTATTGATACTCCAGCCGTCTATTACATTCTAAGTTCATTTCTATTGTAAAAGCACTCATTACGTTTCTCATTCTTGTAACAGAAAATGCGTTACCTACTCTGTTCAAAAAATACATGCAAGTTAGTGCGGATCATGCTCGAAAATATGGCGGGACAGGGCTTGGCCTTGCGATATGCAAACAACTGGTGAATTTTCTTACCACGCAAGCTATTTTGATTTTCACTTTGACTGTAATAAACTGAGATTGGTGTTCAGAAACATTTTGGTACAAACATGCTTTGATAACTTAAATACTAAAATTGATGGGATACAAACCATCATGTGAATTCCAGATTTTGAGACTGTCTTCTTACATTTCTACGCATTTAGGTTGAGCTGATGGGAGGCCGTCTCACTGTGTCTAGCAAAGTGAAATGTGGATCTACATTTACATTTGTGCTACCGTATAAAGTATCATCAGAGTGTGATTCTTCTGATGATCCTGATGATCTATCAGAGATGGCTGATCATGATGCTCCCCTAGAGGATGAAACTGCTGGCTTCTTTCAGTTCCAACCGCGTACTTTGGGCTCTCTATTCTCTTCTAATGGGTCCACCAGGACTCAAAAATTATTGCCACACAGTATTGGTTTTACTAAGTCCCCTAAACTTAACGGATTCTCTGAGGATTCTTACTCATTTCCTTCTGGTAACGGTAGATTGAAAGAGACAACTTCCATTGAGGATGCATGTTCTATGGTGGAAGTTGGTGAGACATTATCTGAACCTGAAAGCTCATTTAGTCACAGCCCCGAATGCGGCAACTATAATGTAGTTTGCAGAAGCAAACAATTTCAAGATGACACAAAAAGTAAAATTCCAAATGGTACTACAAACTGCAGTTATCACACAGAATCAAGCAAAGAACTGGGCATAAGGGCAAACACAGGTGAATCGCCAGGGTCGTGTCAGGAACAAGAGAAATCTGGCGTAAGTTCTCAGTGCACTTCTAGCAGCATTCCACAAGAACCAGAATCAAAACCAAAGCCTAAGATCCTTCTAGTAGAAGATAACAAGATCAATGTAATGGTGACGAAATCAATGATGAAGCAGTTAGGCCATACCATGGATGTCGTGAATAACGGAGCTGAAGCTGTCCGTGCAGTTCAGTCCTGTTTTTACGATCTCATTTTGATGGTAATTTCTAGATTCAAACCATTTCTACTGCTGCCTTTTCTTTGTTAATGCTTCTTCTCATGATTTTAGGTGTGAATGTGATTTCGATTATGCTGCACATTTGGATTCTTAAAGTTTTAGTGACCATGTATCATACTAATTCTGCAGGACGTCTGCATGCCGGTTATGAATGGCCTTCAAGCTACACAATTGATTCGTTCTTTTGAAGAAACTGGCAATTGGGATGCTGCTAGTAAAGCTGGAATAGAGCCATGCGCACCATCTTCAGCTTCATTACAAGACGGCCAGATTTCGGTTCGTTATGATAAGCGGATTCCTATAATTGCGGTAAGCACTTCACTCTTTATAGCCCTTAAAAGTTTGATACCCATTTGGTCTACAGATTCACTTGTAATCTTACTACCCTGAGTATTATTAGTCGCCTTTTAATTGTTATTCATCAAAACATGGCAATGTTGCTTGGTTTCTATACCCGCTGAGTTATGCTGAACAACCGAAACTTGTCCTTATTTCATCACTCTTAAATCCGTCTGCATATACTAACAGATTCAGTTGGTGAATGCAGATGACAGCAAATGCATTATCAGAGAGTGCAGAGGAATGTTATGCAAATGGTATGGATTCATTTGTTTCAAAGCCTGTGACTTGTCAAAAAATAAAAGTGTGCTTGGAACAATATTTATCATGATGTCTGCTGTAAATTTGTGTACAAAAAATGCTAGGAAAGTTTTGTAACCAATGTAACATGTGCTTTGCAGCCACTAGTGTCTCAATAGAAGTTGTATAGATCCATGCCATTATTCTTTCCCTTCTCCCAGATCATTTTAACGTTTTTCCTTTAAAGATTAGGCAATCTCTGGGTTCTTGTTAAGTTAGGATTCGAAAGAAATGGCAGAGAAGTCTCCACAAATAAGAAGTTACGGAAGGTAATGCGGGATGTTCTGAATCTCTGTTTAAACCTACCTACATCCAAATAGAATCATCTAACTTCTATGTATATGCAATACAGTTATTCAATTTCCTTACAATGCTAATCGCTACTACTGGTGTCATTAGTGTCAAACGATAACCTATTACTACCTCTCTTGATTTCGGTCGGTGAGCTGATCAATATCTATTACTACCTCTTGACGCGCTTGCATTCTGGGACTAAAATCATAACCTGCAGAAGATGGACCGGCAGGAAATTCTGTGTGAACTGAAAATGATGATGGACTTGGCACGCTCGTAGTAGGCAGACTGATGCCATTTCTATCATTCCGTTCACTCTGTCTGAAAGTACGGGATGTCATGTCCCTTTGATTGAAAATTGTAAAGAAATTTTTAATTCTACTCCATATTGAAGCTGTGGAATCAGAGGGCCTCAAGGCTCTCCTTTCTCGGTAAACAAACATGACTACAAAGATAATAAGAGCTGAAAATGCAGCTAGTCCGGCAATCAAAAATAATCCCAAGAAACTATCGAGACTCAGGCTATCAGATGAAACTGAGGTGCTGGAATCTGGAAAACTGCTTTTCTTGCCAAACCATGCATCCTCTATTTGCTTCATTTTCTCCCCCTCGGTTACATTTAATATTGCCCTCGATATATCAGCACTAGAGGAGAACCTTTAGGGAAGACCTGAAGTCACAAAAAGAAAGGATACATGAGAAACTATGCTCCTATTAGCCATAGAGGAAATGGAAATAGCAAGATGGGAAAGTGAACTCACAAAGCCAAAACCGCCGGTTTTAAATGTAGGATCAATCATGGTATATTTGGAGCGATATCTTGACAGAAAGAGCTTCATATATGGCACTTCGTCCAAAGCAGCAGCAATACCACCATTTCTACTTCCTTTGGAGAAAAGATTGTGGCATTCTTCTGGAGAATTATACTCCACGAGCTTGGACTTGTCGAACCCCAAGCCTAGCAAGATTCCTAGAACAAAAGAACCCTTCAGGTAGCCAACATACTCTCCATTCTTAATGAGCTCTTGTACATCAGTAACTGTAGGCTGCAGCTGCTGGACGGTGAGTAGGCTCGTTAAACTGGCGGTGTAGCTCTGCGTGAGAATCAACACAACGAAACACCATATGATTATCACTGCTCTAGACAAGTTGCTAACCACTCTCTCCCCTGTAAATATAAACATAAAGTCATTTGGTGTTCATTTATATTGGAGTGCTATATAGTGTAGTGGTAGTGGTCTCTTCCAACCAGAGCTCACAGGTTCAAATCCTAGCAGACCAATTCTGTTAGGAGTATTGGGTGTGTGAGTTTGAAAAAAAAATAAAGTGCAACAGGAGAAGGGAGATTACGTTGTGCAAAAACCATTGTCGAGAAGGAAAACCAGAAGCTAGTGCCGGCCTGATCTGAAGCAGACCCTCGAAAATCTTCATTTACTCTGTGCTCAAGAACCCAGACAACAAATCCAATGAAAACAAAGAAACAAAAACTGCTCACCCAAAGGTCCCATGTCAAAGGTTTCATGAAGACCCATGCATTTTTGCTGTTCTTGTCTGCAATAGGAACAATCATGGAGACACCACTTTCTGTGAAAGGCAATGTATAGTCGACCTGTTGAAGATAACGGTCACGTCTCCAACCACAGCATCGTAATTCTGTTGAAAGTAAGCAAAATTAATTGCGAAAGAAACAAACATACTTGCATTAATGTGTATGGCATTCAGTGCAATATAAAAAACACTCAGCAAAAGATAGAATTAAGTTTTACCTTTGAGTACACTTGATAGACCAGATCGTTGGAAGTTCCAGCAGCCTTGCCGTCAGGCTTGGCAAAGGGGATGTACTCATAAGGCAAAGCATAAGGCAATGCTTTGACTACAGCGTCAAAAACATCTATGCAGTATCCAGTGAATTTTGTGGTGTTGGAACTAGGATCTTTTGTCACTGCCACAAACTCAATGAAGCCATCCTTCACTGGCACTCCTATTTTCAACTTCTTCTCATTTGTGGGAGTCTCCCAACCCTTGGGAACAAAAGTTGTATCCCCTGGAAAAATTACAGTTGAGATACCGGACGCAGAGGTTGAATTCCTAAGTTTGTTTATTCTAGGATTCAATTTTCTTACAATTCCTTCTGTTGATGTCCAAAATCCAATCTCTCTTCCTCCATTTCCATTCACATTAACTATCTGGAATGCTGGTGATGGCAACTGCCCATCAACAAAATGGTAATCTCCTGTAAGGCCTTTGAAACTAGTGTTCGATATAGCTTCAAGAAGGTGTGGACCATTTAAAGAGATACCAAGAGTTGCAAGATCCGTGGATGAATTGCTAGAAACATTTGCCTTTTGGAAGCCAAAATTTGTAGTTCCAGCTTTCTCAACTGCCATGGCCAATGCTGTAGTAGCATCATAGGCCCATAGTCCATCAATGTTCAAATCAGCATCAATGTGATTTGGATTATCTCGTAGGAATTTCCTTTTCCACCGAACTCGAAAACTTTCAAGCTCTTTTGTTCTTGGAACATAAGGTTTAATACCCAATACCCCTTGTATTGTATCAATGACAGGAGGATTTGGTGAAGTCAAGAAATCAGTAGTCAGACCATCAGTCATGAGCCAAACATATCCTTCACTCATCATTCCAATCTCTTCAGCTTTGGCGAAAAGCCGAGTTCCTAGAGACCGATACATGTGCACAATGAAAACTCTAGTTTGCATCGTCATCAACTTATAAAGCTCCTCAACAATTTGATCATCAGTAGCTGATGACGAAATGACAGTCCGGTAGGGGACACGAGCATCAACTGCTTGCAAAGCATCAGTCAAATAAGGTATGATTGCTTCTCCATATTCATTGTCGATATAGATTGGTACTGCTTCTCTCCATCCAAAGGCTTGAACCAATGCACTTATGGCATTCACTTGAGTTGAGTCATTATGCATAGCTCGGAAAAAATAGGAACTCCTAATGGAAGTAAGAGAAGGACTCGTTGCAGAAAACGATATTATTGGCACCTGAGCTTTTTCTCCAAGGTCAATAACAAAATTGGCTTGCATTGATGTCGTTGGCCCCAATATTGCTTGCACTTCCATATTTTTAATCAAGTCCAGGGCTGCGTTTCGAAAGGGGAAATAAAAAATTAAAGACTTGTTACATGAACCTGAGTTGTGCAGCAGAGAAAGTGCAAGAATAGGATCGCACTTTCTTATAGGATGATCATTCCACAGTCATGTTTTAGGTTTGTGAGCTCTTCTCTTTTCCTCTGCGCCCTTACATAAAGCTAGAACTGACATGACAGCATAAAATTAACACATGTATTTTTCTTGTCTACCTATCCATACCTCTCTAGCTATATTAGAGGCAAACGATTTTATCAATTTAAACTTTTGTTTTAACTTGAGAAAAAACTATATTAAAGGAACAAGTATGTGTAAGACTAGCTGTCGTTTTCATCAGAAGCCGGCCAATAATCTTGGTTACTTTTATATTAATGTTTTTTGTCAAATCTATAAATATTTGTTAACAACTTTCAGAATTAATTTAAAATACAAGTTCTGCAGAAAGTTTTTTCCTTGTATTTTAATAGTTCTGAAGTCAAATGATCTACTATATGAAGATAGCGGCACTTGAAGCATACTAAGGAGACCAATTCTATGGTGCAAAATGTACAGTCTACAATATCTGACACAAACTAGAGAGTACAGCTCACAAATTAATGGTGAGTTTTTGAAAGCAAGATAGCCACAATTACTTTTCTGTGTTTTTACTCTCCTTATCATTGCCAGCACAGTGAAAACAAGTAGTCCTTTCATTACCACAGAAGGTTTAGACAAAAAGTATCCACTCTGGTCTTAAGGTATTGACTCAGGGTTTGCTTCTCATGTTACGAAAGGTTAAGAAAGAAATTTCTAGTAAATACACCGGTTCGAATGTGAATGAGTTACTTAAAAAACGATTAGAAAGAGAGTTTGTCTAGCTAGATGCGTAAAAACGTGTTTAAGAACACCCTTATCGTTGAAAAAGAAGAAGCACGCAGCAGTATCTTCTCATGATCATATTGTGTCAATTGCCTAGATTTCAATGATCAAACTACCGTTAAGAATTCTCTGTAAAAATTGATAAGAAAATGATTCATAATTAAGAGGGGGGCAGAGAGGGAACCTGCAGCAGCTGCACCAACAACATCTTTCTTGGAGTCCCTGGTGGTGAGGACCAGTCTGGTTTTGTAGTCACCATGCGCAGCATAGAAGTCTGAAAGGGCCATGTTGATGCAGCTCAATGAAACATCGGCATCCAAGTCAAGAACCAGACCTACATTCACTGGGAATATTGTAGATTTTGTGTTTTGGGCTACTCCCATTTCTAAGAAGATCTTCAAAGAAAGAAAGAACAAGAAAGATAGAGCAGGTTTAGAAGGGTGCTTTTCCCTGATCATCTTGTCTTCTACCTATGGTTGATGAGCTGATTCTAGCTAGCTAGTTTTCTTGGTTTAAGCTTGAATGGAAAAATGCATGTGTTATTTATAAGATTTTCCAAAAACCTTCAATGGAGGAGTTTAGAACAGTACGTACGTGGGTAGGCCCTATGCATCACTTCGAAGAGAGGAGAAGTTTGCTGATTGTTATTACCAGGAAGCTTCACGTTTTGATTGAATCATGCAAATCTCATAAATAATTTAGGACGTGGACCAAACGCTACAATATCATGCAAATCTAATTAATAGATTTAATTTATATATATACAAAAAACAAACAAATAAATATCTTTTTAGAATTGATCTGGACAGCCTCTGATTCAAATAGGTATTCAAGTCTGAAAACTCTATCGGATTCTAATTGCAGATAAATAGTTTCATTGATGGTTACATTTTATGAAAAAGATGGTCAAAATACATGTGATGTGTTTGCAATGTGTCGTCAATAATGATTTGTATTTGAAACCTGTATCGCATTCCCCACGCTGACGGCTTAATTTATAATTGAAGCACTCTTTTGCTCATACGTGAAATTTCTCAAAACATTTCCTCCATTAATTTTGGTAGTAGAATACGTATATTATTTTTATTCGTTTTAAAAATTATATATTTCTTTTTGAAATTTTTCAATTTATTTTAATTTTTTCGTTTAAGAATAGAAACGAAAAAAAAGTAAGAGAATATGAAAGGATTGTGAGAGAATATGACATTTTATACAATAAAATTAAATTAAATTAAGCATTGCTAGCATCAATTAATAAATTAATAAATTAATTTTTAAAATAAAGATTAAAACGAAGACAAATTCTTGTCTGTTGTTATATATATATATATAATTTTATGTTTAAATCTAATATTCAATAATTTTTCCAAATGAAAATAGGTCATAATTAAAGCTTATAAAGTACTTTTTGTTTTTAAATAATTTATACCTAATATTCAACAATTTGCCGAAATGAAATTGATTTTAAAAATTGTTATCATAAATATATTTGTAACTAATAAAGTGATGCAGTATCTGAATTTCATTTATAAAATCCAATATATAGGAAAAACGCTATTCTCGAGTTATCAATTTAATTAAATCTTGTTTCAATAGCATAATTTCTCTATTTTTATAATTGAAGTATTGTTTTGCTCATACGTGAAATTTCTCAAAACATTTCCTCCATTAATGTTGCTAGTAGAATACACACACATATATATATATATATATATTTGTAATTTTTCAATTTATTTTGATTTTTTAGTTTAAGAATAGAAAAGAAAAAAGTAAGTACGAGAATATAACATTTTATACAATAAAATAATATTAAATTAAGCATTAATAGTATCAATTAATAAATTAAATAATTAATTTTTACAATAAAGATTAAAACGAAGGCAAATTGTTCCCTGTCGTTATATATATATATATATATATAATTTATGTTTTTTTCAATAGGTCATAATTAAAGCTTATAAAGTACTTTTTGTTTTAAAATAATTTATATCTAACATTCAATAATTTGTCCAAATGAAATTGATTTAAAAATTGTTATCATAAATATATTTGTAACTAATAAAGTGATGCAGTATCTGAATTTCATTTATAAATTTCAATAGGAAAAAAGCCATTCTCAAGTTATCAATTTAATTAAATCTTGTTTCAATAGCATAATTTCTCTATTTTTATTATTATATTTATATATAGTAGCACTAAAAAACATGTAAAAACAACTTTTTTTTTATCGTTTTATTTCTCAAATACATTTGTACATAAATTGAGATTAATTTTTTTCCCAATAATGATAAAGTCACAATCTTTGTATCAATTTAGTACATTTAAAAGAATTTAATTAAAATTTCTAGACTAATTTGAAAAAAAAATCAAGAAAATGAACAAATCTTCTTAACCACCAAACTAATCCTTAATTTTTTTTATAATAAAATTGATAACTAGTGACTTAAACCAATTTAAACTTGCTCTCAAGTCTAAATTCTCAGAATCAACGTAGTCAAAAAAGGGATATGATCAGTAAGCATGCTTTGTGATTTCCTGCTAAAAAGATAGATAGATATTAACATTAATCACTCCGCACATGATGCCACTCCACAAGGATATGCCGTGATGCAGACGTAGTCTACATTGACGACAGTCTACAGGCAGCAACTGCCTTGCTTGGTAGTTGGTAGTTGAAGAGTCTTTCTTCCCTGTTACTTTTAGCATTTTGTTCCCTTTTTTGTAATGATAGGTTAGCTCATGCAATGACATTAGGTAAAACAGTCCAGAAGACAAGCTTTTTTTTATTTTTTATCAAAAGAAGAGCCGTAGCTTTAGAAAAAGAATTAATTATTAAAGAATCTTGGACAAGTTATTAAACATACGTACTCTTCAAGGTGTGCATAAGGAGTCTTTCTTTCCTACTACTTTTAGCAATTTTGTTCCTCTTTTTGTAATGATAGGTTAGTTCATGCAATGAAATTAGTGAAAACAGTCCAAAAGACAAACTTTTTTTTTCTTTTATCAAAAGGAGAGCCATACAGAGAATTAATTATTACATAATCTTAAAAAAGTTATTTCACATATTTCCTTACGAAGGGGTTTGGCATAGTCACTCATTACATAAGAAAAATACGTGACACCAAAGAATAAGGAAAAAACAAAAGATATTAGCTATTTGCTTCTCTATGAATATAAGTGAGTTGTACTTGTCAATCTTTGTCCAGAATCGCCTTAATCACGATAATAAGAGAACCATAAGTGCTAATCCTCCTTGTGTGATTGAATTACCCGAATGACCAACAAAGAGTTTGTCTCGGCAAACACTCGACGATAATCCGTGTTCTAAGCCATCTTTAAACCAATAAAGATACCTCATGACTCAAGTATAAAGAATAAAACACAATCCAATATTATGGAAAAACACCATTCAACCAGCAACCATTGGAATCCCTTAGGACCCCAACTAATGCGAAGCTTCCCGAATTCAAACTCGATTGCCCCATTTGTGTTTAATTTCACCCATCCCTTTGTTGGAAATTTCCTACTAATCAATTTTTCCTGTCAAAACCGAAGTGTTTTGCTCAAATTAGCAACCATTGACACACTATTCATTATAGATGAAATAAAATGAAAAATAGTATTTATCGAACTATTAGGCATCACAAACATATCATCAAATAATTTTTTATTTTGCCATGACCACAAGAACCAACGAGTAAGTCTCGAACCAAGTACTCCATGGAACCACACCCATAGGAAGATTCTCGGTATAGTTAAGGTTGATCTCAAACCAATCCCTTAACCCAACTGAAAGAAAAGCTGAACTTTTTGATCCGTTCCACATTTTTTCCATATTCACCGAGCAAAATAACGAGTCATGAAGAACATGCAAAGTAGTTTCGGGAATAGAAATACATATCGAGCAAGAGTTGACTAAGCTTAAATGGCGACGTTGTCTTTGAGCATTGGTGAGTAGACAATCTCGTACAACTAGCCATAAAAAGTTACGGATTCTTTGGGCGGGAACATAAATACATACCGAGTAGGAGCCGATTATGCTTAAACGGTGATGTTGTCTTTGAGCATTGGTGAGTAGAAAATCCCATACAGCTAGCCATAGAAAGCTACATATTCTTTAGGGGCCTATCCATCTCCAAATCGGATCCCAAAATCTAGAATTTTTGTTAATGCTTAAAGAAGAACTAGCCGAATAAGTAGAGTTGGTGAAAAAAAATGCCATCACTAGTGTAAGCTGAACAAGAAATATCTTCCCCATAGTTAAGTCGGGGTGGAAGTGATCCTATAATTCTCAAAACAATGAATGATGAAAATTGATGCATAATTTTTTTTTCACAATCGAGCTCCCTCATTTGAGACATACTCGGTTCACTTTATCATTTAATGAGACTTCGAGCATTGGAGCGATATTCAATTCTTGCAAAAGACGAAGGCTCGACACCCATTTATCCTTCCGGAACCTCACCTTATTGCTATCCCCAATAGACCAACAAACACCCTCACAAACATGGCTCCATATTCAACTAATGCTTTGCCATAGATTAGATGCACCATGTCTTTGAACCGAGTTAGGAAGACTAATGTTTGAGAATTTATACTTGTTGTATAAGATCCGAACCCACTAAGCGATCTTATTTGACAAAATATTCCAATCGATCTTCATTAACAAAGTATCATTAACCTTGTTTAAATTTCAAACCTAGGCCCACTAGCCTCTTCGATCTATAAATGTTTTCCTAAGAAACCAAGTGTATTTTATGTTGAGAACCAAAGCCGCACCACACAAAATCATAACAAAGTCTATCAACGAAGTCATCATGCAAGATGGTCATTTGATGGACTTTATACTATACATCGGAATAGTCGACAAGACTGAATGAGTTAGTGTTACTTGACTCGTAAGAGAAAGATGCTTGGCTTACTAGCCGGACAATCTTTTAGCAATTTTATCAATCACAAAGCCATAAGTCTTTTTGTTAACTCTAGTATTATACAAAGGAATCCCAATATACCATTTTGGGTCATCCGTTAATCAAAATCTAGAGTTTTTGTTGAGCAATCTCGCTTTGCTCTTTGGGATATTATTACTGCAAAAAATTCTCATTTTTGCTACATTGATTTTTTTGTCCCGAAGCATAGCAGAACTTGTGAAGCACCTTCATAATTACCTTTAGCTGCCTCGAATCAATCTCAACATACAATATAAGATCATTTGCAAAAAATAGATGTGAAATCGAAGACCCATTCCTACTCAAGAAAATTGGCTTCCAATCACCATTTTGAATTGCGAAAACGATAAACCTTTTTTTGCATGATCAAGAGTGGACAAATTTGATTTTAAACTAGAGATTAATAAGATAAGAGTGGAATTAATGGGCTTTTTTCCTTGAAAGTTTTTAATTTGACCCTTCAATTTTTTGGTTTTTCAAATTAGTTAAGCGTTTGGTAGATCTAATTAAAAATATCATGTTTTCATTTTAGTCTTTTTCTAATGTTCACTTAGTTTTAAATTTGTCCTATTTGGCATCCCTTCTTACTCGATCACGAGTTCTTCCTTTAGTACTAACTAGTAGCGTGTACGCGCTTTCGTTGTGATAATTTTTTCATCAAAAATATTTTTTTATTTGATGTGAGTTCTCTTTTATCTATTATTATTTGTTTTATTTGGTGTATAAAATTATGAATATTATTGCTTGTTGAACTATAACATGGTAGAAAATTTTTAATTATTGACTAAGGAGCATATGTAGGTTGAGTTTTAAAATAATCAAAAAATTTTAATTGTCCATTAAGAAATATAAATAGACTTATTCGTAATTGCAAAAGATTTAGTTATTGAATAAAACACATAGACATATTTATTTCTAACACAAAAAATATAAAAAGGTAGCATTCCAGTGAAGTTATTTGTTTTGATTGTTCTGATTGTCTTGGAGTTAAGCCAAAGTTGACGTGGAAAATGAGGCTAGGAAACTTGTCGTGTCGGATGCAAGAGATTTTTATTTGCTTGATTTTATCAAGAAAAATTGGTGGTAATAGTATCCGGACTATGGAATTCATGATTATTAATTAGATTGCAACAACCGATTTTGACTAATTTTTGGTATTTGTTATTGTGCATATACATGCTTGCTTCAACGAGTGCCATTAGTAATGACACATGATACAATAGCTACAATTCTATATACATGCTTGAAAAAATATTAGTTGTTAATGTTTAAATTTAGAGAACATCTTATAATATTTTTAGTTGGAGAATTTTTTTTTGTTCTCTAATAAACAAAAATCTACTATATCGGAAAAGCTAAAACGTTAATACAAAAAATCTAAACTACCATTTTTTTGGGTTCGGAAAGATATCCTCATATTTATTTGTGAATAGTTTGTCAAAAATTTGAATCATTATTGTAGAAAATTTGCCACACAATTAATCATTATCTTTTTGGATTCGGAAAAATATCTTTATATTTATTTGTTCAATCTAAATCATTCGAAAAATCAGCTATATTAGAAAAGTGAAAAGTTCATACAACGAGTAAAACATGTTCATAGCTAATAATGATTACGTTTTTAAGTTTGTCAATTACTTGACAATCTTTTTTCTATATATAAAAAATTCAAAAACAAATTATTAGATCTTAACACAATATGTTCTAATTTAGGAAGAAATTAGAAAGTATAATAAATGAATACTAATATATAAGTTATATAGCATAAAATTAAATTTATAGTTTAAGATAAACTTATCAAATGAAATAATAGGTAGTAATGACATAATGCCACAATTGTTGATGAAAAAAATTAGAAATTTACTCTAAACACAAAGGAAAAAAGGAAGGTGGAGAATCTGGAATTAAATTTATAAATTAAAATAAATTCATTGAATGAAATAATAGTTAACACTAATATAAGAAAAAAATTGTTATTGCAAAAACCAAAATATTTACTCGAAAAGAAAATGAAAGAAATGTGGAAAACGAAACATGTAGGGGAATAAAAGGAAAAAAATAAAACTTTTTTTTTATTTTTTTTGTCTTGCTTGGGAATAATTTGTCAAAAAATAATTGTTTTCGATAGTAGATAAGTTGAAGATAGTTTTTATGCATAAAATTGCAATAAAACATGAACGTAATGGTTAATCGAAAAAAAAATACGACATAACAAAGATTTATGAGCCAAGTGACCTAAATATTATAACGTAGCAAGTGAAATATACTAATAATAATAATAATAATAATAATAATAATAAAAAGCACATGTATAACTGAAGAAGATGAGTAACAAAATTATTTTACATATGTAAAACCCTAAACATAAAGAAAAAGTAAGAAACTGCTGAAATAAATGGCATATCGGATGCTAAAACAACAATATGACGTAAGAACATTAGAATTGGCATTTTGCAATAAAATCAACAAAAAAGTGCCTAAAAATATTCAATAATAAAACCATTTAATTGAATAAAAAATATAATACTAACATAGACGAAAATAAATAATACAAGAATGTAAATCGTTAAATAACATTAAATTAGTATATAGAACTCGGAATAACTCTTAAAGTTGTGGACAATAATGAATATCAATTGTTTTCATCATAAACCAATATAATAATTATAGATATTATAATATTTAAAATTATGAAACAAACATAAACAATAGTTGTACATAAATTTTGAAGACAAATCAAGTAAAATGTGCACCAACTATAAATAATCAACTCACTAAATTTGTAAAGTACCTAGGTATATAAGTTTTAATAAATAACAAAATAACTAAGAAGTAAATGTTATCATAAAGAGCACTATATTTTTTTTAAGGAAACATAAATTTGGAAGGGAAAACAAAAAAATATTGAAAGTTGAAGTAAAAAATATATGTACAACAATTGATAGTTAACATATTTACATGAAATAAATGAGATAAAGTTGAAATAATTAATTTATATCATGAGTCTAAGATTATACCAACGATTAATTAATTTGAACATAACGTTGTTGATTATGTACTTTCCAGCCCAATTTTTCTTCCTTCTTCTTTTTTCTTCTTCTATTTTTTTTTTTTTTTTTTTTGAGTTAGACTAGGTTGAGATTAGCCCAATCCAACCACACATGAGGCCAACCCATTTCATTTTTAGTCGAACCCAAGTCTACTAACACCAACTAAACCTTCATTTTTTTTTGGATCAAATCTTCTTTTTTCTTTTTTCTTCTTTCTCTCACCCAATATCTCTCTCTTTCTTCTCCTTCTCTCATCTTCTTCTTCATCTCCTTGTCCAGTTCTTCGAAAGAAACGAACCAGTCTAGTTCGATCTCTCTTTCTTTCCTTCCTTCCCTCACTTTTTCGCTATCTTCCTCTCCTCTTCTCTTCCTTTCTTCTGCCTCGTCTCATCATCTTCTTCTCTCTCTCTACCCGATCTCCATGGAAGAATGAACCAAAGTTCATCTTTGGTTCACTCTCTCTCCTCTAATCCTCCTTCAACCCCTCCCTCTATTGATTCTCCATTAGATTAAAAAAAACCCTATTCAATCCTTTGCCCAAAATTTCCTAAAATTGATTGAACCCTAGGTTTTAATTTTTTTTAATTAGCCTTAATTGCCTTGATTTCTCTTAAAATCAAGTCAATTCAAGTCTCCTAGAACCCAATTTCTTGAAAACCCCTAAATTTTATTATTGTTAAAAAAATCTAGAAACCCTAGGTTTTAATCTAGTTCAATTAAGCCTAAATTTAGGGTTTGATCCTTAAATTAACAACTCAAATAACTTTAATTAGCCTTTCTTTCAGTCATTCAAACTCAATTTCAATCAAAATTAAAAAATCCCTTAGTTTCGAAACCTAAATACAAAGAAAAATTACATTCGGAGGATTAGTTTACCTAGACGAATTCGAACCGAGGATGATAGTGAGAGGTACTGCTTGCTCCAATTAAATAGGTAAATCCTTTTCTTCTTTGTGTTTTTTTTTTAGTTTTTTTTTCTTTTTTGTTCGATTTCTATTTCTTTTTTGGATTTTTTTTCTTCAATTTTTCTTTTTCAAGAACCGACCTCCTCTCCCTTGTTTGTTGCTCGTTTTTATATACTTATGAAATTATTGATTCCCTACCGATGATGGTGTGAGATATTTTGACAAGTATGGTATGGGGTGAAATAATAGGAGAGTGGAAGAAAGTAGGGTGGAGGCTAACAATATTGTGATTTGAATGGACATGTTGACTTGGGAGGATTGCAAGTTGCTTGTAGGGTGAAGGTCGGTAGTAGTGGTGATTGCGGGATTGTGGGGAGTTGACAATTATGTGCTACAAGAGACACAACACGTGTAGGGGTGGTTGAGCGAGTGTAACTTGCGAGCTGGATGGAGGCCGCAAGTTGTGGGATAAGTGTAGTAGAAGGTATAGGTCAATCATCTCTATCTCACACCTTCGGTGTAACTAGTATGAATAATGTAGCAGTACCTAGGTTTGCTCTTACTTTAAAAGTCCCTCTCATGTTATAATGGACCTTCTTACTCTGCACTTACTTTTGAAGTTCCACAACTAGATTTTGAAGCAAATAAACCAAGCTTGATACTACATGAACTAATTGCAATCTTGTTAGGCTAATAGATGAATAGAAAAAATAGCAAAAAAACGAAGGCAATGGTAGCTGGAAAAGGTGAAAAGATAAGAAGAGAAGGTTAAGGGGACAAAAAAAGAGTAAAAGTAGCAATGGCGAGTGATATAATTAAAAAAGTAAATAAGGGTGCAAAATTAAAAGAAACACTTTTGTAGGAATAGTAAAATAAATAGTAAACTATGCCTTGTGCTATAATTGTTTGAATAGAAAAACACTCATGTTTTAGAGTTCTTATAATATAACAAGAAAGAACTATCTCATTATGTAATTCAAAATCCAGGAGCCTAAAACATATGCAAGTGGTTAGTATTGTTATGATTGACATATATTCATAAAAAATATTAAATTGTTTTTAAATATATGGAGTCAATTATGAAAGTTATGTTTTTAAAATCATTGACAAACATAATTTCTCGTATTAGTAAATTAGATGGACTTGGATTTATTGGTAGTATTTAACTTTAATGAACTATTTGTTGCCCTAAATTTGTCGAAGTTAGCCTTATATAGGTCGAAGACAATCCTTTTCTTATTTCATTATCGTTTACCTTGATCGATTGAGAAATTTTATAATACACAAGGATCGATGACATATACGGTAGTTACTCCATGGATCCACTTTAAGGAGAGAGATTAAAAAAAAAAAAAACAGGAGAGAGAAAATTAAAAAAATTTTGAGTGAACGTGAAAAATCTTCTTATCACTTTTGGTGGGTTCGGATGTAATTTAATGTGTCTATCTCTCTCCTCAAAATAAATTCATGGAGTAACTACAATACATGCCATTAGTTACCCCTTGTGTATTATAAAATTTCTCTGACTAAATCACAATACTTGTTGTCATACCCCATATTTTTCACTTTCAATTGTTCCCTTGATATATATATTTTTAATTATTTTAGCTCATGTTTATCTATTTAAAAAAGAAATTAACTAAGAATTAAAAAAATTCTTTGTTAATATTAGAATTTCAATACCAGAAAAATACAAAAAAATTACAAAAAAAGTGAAATACAAAACAATAAAAAAAAATTAAACTGGGATAGAGGGACGCATCTTCAGTGTAATTTTGAGCCTTCAGCAGGAAATAGCAATCTAACACTCCCTACTCCTGCAATTTTCCACTCCACGTCGTGATG
This sequence comes from Dovyalis caffra, assembly GCA_963924115.1. Classification (NCBI taxonomy): domain Eukaryota; kingdom Viridiplantae; phylum Streptophyta; class Magnoliopsida; order Malpighiales; family Salicaceae; genus Dovyalis; species Dovyalis caffra. The sequence continues at coordinate 17,266,527 of CAWUPB010001194.1, read as the reverse complement.
GAGAACCAACGTGTGTGTGTGTGTATATATATATATATATATATATTGCTTTTCACTTAATTAGAAGTTTGAATTGAATTAAAACCTAGATCAATTTGGGTTTAAATTTCAAAAAAATGGAAATTTTTGGGGATTTTTAGATGGTTATTATTATTATTATTTTGAATTTGGGGATTTTATTGTTTAGGTGGAAATTGTGATTGAATAATGGAAAAGAAGGCCAAATGACATTAACTGTAGTTTCAATTTAGGGCTTAAACTCATAACTAAACTCCGAATTAGACTAGATTGAAACGTTTTTGAAAATAAGGACTCATTTAGGTTAGAATTGGCTTGATCTTGAAATCAAGCCAATTAAGAATATTGAAAGTTGAAAAACTTAAAGAGTTCGATCATAATTAGGAAAAATTTGTTGAAAAAATTGATTTGGGGCTTTGATCTAACTTGAAAAGGGGGTTAATAAAGTGACATAGGACAAAGGAAGGAAAAAAAGAGAGAGCATGGACGAACCAGTTTTGGTTTGGCCATGACAGCTATGGGAGACCGCTTGGGAGAAGAAGAAAAGAAAATAAAAAGAGACAATTCGGGAGAGAGAGAAGAAAAAAATTAGAAAAAAGGGGTTTTGATCCATTGTTTTCTTTATAATGGAATTTGGAAGTGTTTATGGGTTGAGCTAAGCCTAATTAGTATGTGTGCTCGACTGGGCTAATCTCAAACCAGTCCAGCCTAAAAATTAAAAACAATTGGGCTGGACTGGACGGTCCAGCCCGAACCCAAAAATATCAACTTGGATTTTAAATTCTATTGCTTTCTTGTTCCTAATGGCATTAGGCTAATGCATTATGCATAAAGTCAGCTTGAAGAGGAGATTGGAATTCCACGTCTCAACTTGATTTTTCAGGTTAAAAGACAATCATGCAAAATGGTCTTGGTCTTGGGCCCGATCCTTGTAGTTTAATTTAGCCCAAAGACACTCAATCAGGCCCACCATAAAAACCAACCAGAAAGCAAAAAACCCTATTCCTCCCTCCACCGTATATAAATCTCTTCGTCTCTTACCCCAACTCTTCCCGAAACCCTAATCCCGGCGAGCCCACCGACAACCGCCACAATGAAGTATAACCCCAGAGTCTCCTCTAGCAGGCGCAAGAACCGGAAGGCCCACTTCACGGCACCGTCCTCTGTACGCAGGATCTTAATGAGCGCCCCGCTCTCCACCGATCTCCGCCAGAAGTACAACGTCCGATCCATGCCAGTCCGCAAGGACGATGAAGTCCAGGTTGTTCGTGGGACCTACAAAGGACGCGAGGGCAAGGTGGTTCAAGTTTATCGCAGAAAGTGGGTCATCCACATCGAGAGGATTACACGCGAGAAGGTAAACGGGTCGACAGTTAATGTCGGCATCAACCCATCGAAGGTCGTTGTTACAAAGTTGAGGCTTGATAAGGATAGGAAGTCTTTGTTGGATCGCAAGGCAAAAGGTCGCGCTGTTGGAGAGAAAGAGAAGGGCACTAAGTTCACTGCTGAAGATATCATGCAGAGTGTAGACTAATTGGTTTGTCTGGTTTTCACAAGGACAATTTAGCTATTTTCTCGATGCTATTAGCATGTTATCTATGTTTGGATATTTGGAGACTTTAAGGTTTTTTTTAATGCGATTTAATTTTGTTCCTGTTGAGGTTTTGTTAATCAGTTAATGTTGTTATTGTTGCTATTGTCTTTTGCTGTACTGCTGAAAATGTCATTTGGGTTCCTCTGAAAAGAGGGAAATTCGGCAATGTGTTTTTGTGGACTCTGTAGATTTGAAAGGTAAACCTTTTATCTCAGCCTATCTGTTAGTTTATTACAAAACCTATCGAGCCATAAATGGAAGGCAGGGAACTTTAAAATGTTCTCTTCTCTTATTGAAGCACAGAGCAAAATATACAGAGTGCTTTAGTATTTCCAGTAGCAATGTTTTCTATTCTATTGCTTAGTTGTTGAGTTCTATAAATTCTTTTTGTTTGCCCTGATGAAGCTAATGGTTATTTACTAGCATTGCAGCTGAGAGAGAAGTAGTCAATGCAGCAAAAAGAGCAGAGAGAAAGCTTCATCTGAGTTATAAAGTGAGTTCTATCTATTCTCTCGTGGCCAGTTTTAAATCACCAGGTCGAGTAATTTAGAGTATTAGGTCAAGTGATTTGGAGTTGTAACATGGAACACAACAGCCTTATGCACTTGGCACGAAGAGGGTATGGTGACATTGATTTTCTCGCTACTCATTTCACATGATTCCTTAGAATAAAGCAAGCTACTTTCTAGCTGAAATGCTATTTGTTCGATGGCATGTGTATTTTTTTTCCCTGTTTATAGACAATTCCAGAGAAGAACAAGGCAAGTGAAGGATCACCATGGGAGTTTGTGGGTCTCTTGCCTCTTTTCGACCCTCCAAGGCATGATAGTGCTGAGACTATCTGCCGAGCCCTTGGCCTTGGTGTCAATGTTAAGATGATCACTGGATACCTTTCCTTCTCCTTGGCCTCCTCCTCCCTCTTCCTCTTGTCCTTCTCTTCTCATGGATATGATTTCACTGGGCTGTTCAATTGACCTTGTTACTCTTTTAGTCTCTATAAGATTCGGACTCTCCTTATGTCCTCTAGTTGCTGTCTTTTCGTGGCAGTGGTTTATAATGGTTGAGATTATTTAGCCTGCATTTGAATTTTGGGATGTGCAATGTTAGTTTGGGCATGCTAAGTTAGTGGTTCAACCATGCTGAGTACTCTTCCATTTACTTTCCTTTGGGAAGAACACATTCCTTATGCTTTCTGTATGTAGCAGCAGTATAGTTATCAGATCTTTTGATGCGTATTTTTTTAGCGACGATGCGATTGATATTAAAAAAAAAAACTCCAATACAGTTCGTCTAACAGAATGCAAGAAATACTGCATATGCTTCCAATGATCCCAAGCATTGTGCAAACTTTTAGAATCTTCTCCTAGCTCTACTTGCAGCCTGTTATATATTATGTGACGAACACTTTAAGCTTTAAATTGCAAAATTTTTAGCTATATACTGCAAGAGTAGGACTTTCTTTCCAATTTCTGCTTCTCTATCCTCTTTGAAACTGTGGATGGCATCATGTGCAAACATTTAGAATCTTGTCCTAGCTCTACTTGCATCCTGTTATATATTATGTTATGAACACTTTAAGCTTTAAATTGCCAAAGTTTAGAACACTCTGAAAGAAATCCCAATGCCAAAGCAGTTTCGTTGCAAGCATGTGCTGGCTTTTACCTCACATCCTGCTCTGTGGGCAATCTTTTTGCTCTGGATGTAGACATCTTTCCAGTCAATTTTCCTTGAATACCTTCTTCTCCAGGAAAATTTTAAAATTCCTCCACATTCTCTGGCTTTGGCTCTACAAAAAATGCAACCTCCCATAGTCGACAAGTGCAGCTGCCATTGGATGCCTTATTACTCTCAAATGATTGATACCCTGATAGAACTTTTCATAAATATCACTTTCCCGTGAAGAGCAAAGCTGCACTTCTTACCATGACAAAAAGCGAAAAAAATACTAGTCCTTACCAATAAAGCAATTCATCTATTCTGATATCATCGCAAAGAGAAAACTGGAAATCTACAGCAAACCGGCAACTTGTGAATTGTGATGTGACCAATTTAATCAAAGAACGTGGCCTTAATCTTGCCTAGTGTTTCAAGATACTATTCTCCCCTTAGCTCTGGAGACCAGCTGATGTAGACGGGGCTCATTTAGTCACAGCCCGGAATGCGGCAACTATAACGTAGTTTGCAGAAGCAAACAATTTCAAGATGACACAAAAAGTAAAATTCCAAATGGTACTACAAACTGCAATAATCACACCGAATCAAGCAAAGACCTGGTCCTAAGGGCTAATAAAGGTGAGCCATCAGGGTCGTGTCAGGAACAAGAGAAATCTGGCGTAAGTTCTCAGTGCACTTCTAGCAGCATTCCACAAGAACCAGAATCAAAACCAAAGCCTAGGATCCTTCTAGTGGAAGATAACAAGATCAATGTAATGGTGACCAAATCAATGATGAAGCAGTTAGGCCATACCACGGATGTCGTGAACAACGGAGCTGAAGCTGTGCGTGCAGTTCAGTCCTGTTTTTACGATCTCATTTTGATGGTAATTTCTAGATTCAAGTCATTTCTACTGCGGCCTTTTCTTTGTTAATGCTTCTTCTGATGAGTTTAGGTGAGAATGCAATTTCGATTATGCTGCACATTTGGATTCTTAAGTTTTAGTAACCATGTATCATACTTATTCTGCAGGACGTCAGCATGCTGGTTATGAATGGCCTTCAAGCTACACAATTGATTCGTTCTTTTGAAGAAACTGGCAATTGGGATGCTGCTATTACAGCTGGAATAGAGCCATGTGCACCATCCTCAGCTTCATTACAAGATGGCCAGATTTCTGTTCATTATGATAAGCGGATTACTATAATTGCGGAGAGCACTTCACTCTTAATAGCCCTTAAAAGTTTGATACCCATTTGGTCTCCTGATTCACTTGTAATCTTACTACCCTGTTAATTGTTATTCATCAAAACACAGCAATGTTGCTTGGTTTCTATACCAGCCGATTTATGGTTATCAGATAGTGCAGAGGAATTCTATGCTAATGGTATGGATTCATTTGTTTCAAAGCCTGTGACTTATCAAAAAATAAAAGTGTGCTTGGAACAATATTTACCATGATGTCTTCTGTAAATTTGTGTACAAAAAATGCTAGGAAAGTTTTGCAACCAATGTAACATGTACTTTGCAGCCATTAGTATCTCAATAGAAGTTGTATAGATCCATGCCATATTCTTTCCCTTCTCCCAGATCATTTTAACATATTTCCTTTAAAGATTAGGCAATCTCTGGGTTCTTGTTAAGTTTGGATTCGAAAGAAATGGCAGAGAAGTGTCCACAAATAATAAGGTACAGAAGGTGATGCAGGATGTTCTTCAGTAACAAAATAACAGAATTAGCACTCAAAGAGGAAAAGAAAAGGCAAGAAATATACCGTAATTCAATTACTGAATCTCTGTCTAAACCTACCTACATCCAAATAGAATCATCTAACTTCTATGTATATGCAATACAGTAAATTCAATTTCCTTACAATGCTAATGGCTACTGGTGTCATCAGTGTCAAATGATAACCTACAAGTCATGTATTTTCATGGTCTATCTCCAAAGCTGTTGGTCTCTCTTGATTTTGGTCGGTAAGCTGATCGATATCTATAACTCCCTCTTGAGGTGCTTGCCTACTCGGACTAGAATCATAGCCTGCTGAAGATGGATCGGCAGGAAATTCTGCATGAACTGAATATGCTGACGGAGTTGGCACGCCCATAGTAGCCGGACTGATGCCATTTCTATCATTCAGTTCACTCTGTCTGAAAGTACGGGCTGTCATGTCCCTTTGATTGAAAATTGTAATGAAATTTTTAATTCTACTCCATATTGAAGCTGTGGAATCAGAGGGCCTCAAGGCTCTCCTTTCTCGGTAAACAAACATGACTACGAAGATAATAAGAGCTGAAAATGCAGCTAGTCCGGCAATCAAAAATAATCCCCAGAAACTATCGAGACTTATGCTATTAGATGAAACTGAGGTGCTGGAATCCGGACAACTGCTTTTCTTGCCAAACCATGCATCCTCTATTTGCTTCATTTTCTCCCCCTCGGTTACGTTTAATATTGCCCTCGATATATCAGGCACTAGAGGAGAACCTTTAGGGAAGACCTGAAGTCACAAAAGGAAAGGATACATGAGAAACTATGCACTTATTAGCCATAGAGGAAATGGAAATACCAAGATTGGAAAGAGATTTTACAAAGCCAAAACCGCCGGTTTTAAATGTAGGATCAATCATGGTATATTTGGAGCAATATCTTGACAGAAAGAGCTTTAGATATGCCACTTCGTCGAAAGCAGCAGCAATACCACCATTTCCACTTCCTTTGGAGAAAAGATCGTGCCATTCTTCTAGAGAACCATACACCAAGAGCTTGGAATTGTCGAAACCCAAGCCTAGCAAGATTTCTAGAACAAAAGAACCCTTCTGGTAGCCAACATACTTTCCATTCTTAATGAGCTCATGTACATCAGTAACTGTAGGCTGTAGCTGCTGGACGGTGAGTAGGCTCGTTAAACTGGCTGTGTAGCTCTGCGTGAGAATCAACACAACGAAACACCATATGATTATCACTGCTCTAGACAAGTTGCTAACCACTCTCTCCCCTGTAAATATAAACATAAAGTCATTTGGTGTTCATATATATTGGAGTGCTATGTAGCTTAGTGGTAATGGTCTCTTGCAACTAGAGATCGCAGGTTCAAATCCTAGCAGACCAGTTGTGTTAGGAGTATTGGGTGTGTGAGTTTATAAAAAAATAAAAAAAAGGTGCAACAGGAGAAGGGAGATTACGTTGTGCAAAAACCATTGTCGAGAAGGAAAACCAGAAGCTAGTGCCGGCCTGATCTGAAGCAGACCCTCGAAAATCTTCATTTACTCTGTGCTCAAGAAACCAGACAACAAATCCAATGAAAACAAAGAAACAAAAACTGCTCACCCAAAGGTCCCATGTCAAAGGTTTCATGAAGACCCATGCATTTTTGCTGTTGTTGTCTGCAATAGGAACAATCATGGAGACACCACTTTCTGTGAAAGGCAACGTATAGTCGATGTATAAGGACCTGTTGAAGACAATGGTGATGTCTCCAACCACAGCATCATAATTCTGTTGACAGTAAGCAAAATTAATTGCGAAAGAAACAAGCATGCTTTCGTCAATGTGTATGGTATTCAATGCAATATAAAAAACACAGAATAAGTACAGCAAAAGATAGAATTATGTTTTACCTTTGAGTGCACTTGATAGACCAGATCGTTGTAAGTTCCGGCAGGCTTGCCGTCAGGCTTGGCAAAGGGGATGTACTCATAAGGCAAAGCATAAGGCAATGCTTTGACTACAGCGTCAAAAACATCTATGCAGTATCCAGTGACTTTTGTGGTGTTGGAACTAGGATCTTCTGTCACTGCCACAAACTCACTGAAGCCATCCCTCACTGGCACTCCTATTTTCAACTTCTTCCCATTAGTGGGAGTCTCCCAACCCTTGGGAACAGAAGTTATATCCCCTGGAAAAATTACAGTTGAGATACCGGACGCAGAGGTTGAATTCCTAAGTTTGTTTATTCTAGGATTCAATTTTCTTACAAGTCCTTCTGTTGATGTCCAAAATCCAATCTCTCTTCCTCCATTTCCATTCACATTAACTATCTGGAAAACTGGTGATGGCAACTGCCCATCAACAAAAAGGTAATCTCCTGTAAGGCCTTTGAAACTAGTGTTTGATATAGCTTCAAGAAGGTGTGGACCATTTAAAGAGATGCCAAGAGTTGCAAGATCCGTGGACGAATTGCTAGAAACATTTGCCTTTTGGAAGCCAAAATTTGTAGTTCCAGCTTTCTCAACTGCCATGGCCAATGCTGTAGTAGCATCATAGGCCCATAGTCCATAAATGTTCAAATCAGCATCAATGCTATTTGGATTATCTTGTAAGAAATTCCTTTTCCACCGAACTCGAAAACTTTCAAGCTCTTTTGTTCTTGGAACATAAGGTTTAATACCCAATACCCCTTGTATTGTATCAATGACAGAAGGATTTGGTGAAGTCAAGAAATCAGCAGTCAGACCATCAGTCATGATCCAAACATATCCTTCACTCATCATTCCAATCTCTTCAGCTTTGGTGAAAAGCCGAGTTCCAAGAGACCGATACATGTGCACAATGAAAACTCTAGTTTGCATCGTCATCAACTTATAAAGCTCCTTAACAATTTGATCGTCAGTAGCTGATGACGAAATGACACTCCGGTAGGGGACACGAGCATCAACTGCTTGCAAAGCATCAGTCAAATAAGGTATGATTCCTTCTCCATATTCATTGTCGATGTAGATGGGTACTGCTTCTCTCCATCCAAAGGCTTGAACCAATGCACTTATGGCATTCACTTGAGTTGAGTCATTATGTATAGCTCGAAAAAAATAGGAACTCCTAATGGAAGTAAGAGAAGGACTCGTTGCACAAAACGATATTATTGGCACCTGAGCTTTTTCTCCGAGGTCAATAACAAAATTGGCTTGCATTGATGTTGTTGGCCCCAATATTGCTTGCACTTCCACATTTTTTATCAAGTCCAGGGCTGCGTTTCGAAAGGAGAAAAGAAAAATTAAAGACTTGTTACATGAACCTGAGTTGTGCAGCAGAGAAAATGAAAGAATAGGATCGCACTTTCTTATAGGATGATCTTTCTACAGTCATGTTTTAGGTTCTGTGACAGCATAAAATTAACACATATACTTTTCTTGTCTACCCATCCATGCTTCTCTAGCTATGTATTTCTTTCACCATCAATCCAAACTTCATTTTCAGCAAAGTATGACCGTAACTGTTTATATATATATATATATATATATATATATATAAAAATTAGAGGCAAACGATTTTATCAATTTAAACTTTTGTTTTAACTCGAGAAAAAACTATATTAAAGGAAAATGTATGTGTAAATAATCTTGGTTATTAATGTTGATTACATCAGAAGCCGGCCAATAGTCTTGGTTACTTTTATATTGATGTTTTTTGTCAAGTCTATAAATATTTGTTAACAACTTTCAGAATTAATTTAAACTGCAAGTTCTGCAGAAAGTTTTTTCCTTGCATTTTAATAGTTCTGAAGTCAAATGATCTACCATATGAAGATAGCCGCACCTGAAGCATACTAAGGAGACCAATTTGCAAAATTTATAGTCTACAATATCAGACACAAACTAGAGAGTACAGCTCACAAATGCTGACTTTTTGAAAGCAAGATAGAAGACTTTTCTGCGTTTTGACCCTTCTTATCATTGCCAGCACATGGTCAAAACAAGTAGTCATTTCATTAGCAGAGAGGCTTAGACAAAAAGTACCCGCCCTGATATTAAGGCATTGACTCAGGGTTTGCTTCTCAAGTCATCATTTTGGGTTCGAATAGGACGAAAGGTTAAGAAAGATATTTCTAGTAAATATACCGGTTCGAATGTGAATGACTTACTTAAAAAACGATTCGAAATAGAGTTTGTCTAGCTAGATGCGTAAAAGCGTGTTCAAGAATACCCTCATCGTCGAAAAAGAATAAGCATGCAGCAGTATCTTCTCATGATCATATTGTGTCAATTACCTAGATTTCAATGATCAAACTATAGTTAATACTGAAATTTATAAATCTCTACTGTTAAAATGTTGCATAATCTGTAAAATTGATAAGAAAATGATTCATAATTACGAGGGGGGCAGAGAGGGAACCTGCAGCAGCTGCACCAACAACATCTTTCTTGAAGTCCCTGGTGGTGAGGACCAGTCTCGTTTTGTAGTCACCATGAGCAGCATAGAAGTCTGAAAGCGCCATGTTGATGCAGCTCAATGAAACATTGGCATCCAAATAATCCAAGTCAAGAACCAGACCTACATTCACTGGGATTGTAGATGTTGTGTTTTGGGCTACTCCCATGTCTAAGAAGATCTTCAAAGAAAGAAAAAAGAAGAAAGATAGAGCAGGTTTAGAAGGGTGCTTTTTCCTGATCATCTTGTCTTCTACCTATGGTTCATGAGCTGATTCTAGCTAGCTAGTTTTCTTGGTTTAAGCTTGAATGGAAAAATGTGTTATTTATAAGATTTTCCTAAAATCTTCAACGTACGGAAGAGTTTAGAACAGTATGTGCGGAGGCCCAACTGCAACTTTCTTGGTTTGCTGATTGTTATTCAGGAAACTTCACGATTTGATTGAATCATGCAAATCATATTAATAAATTAGGAAGGGTTACAAGGACGTGGACCAAATGCTACAATATCATAGTCATTGTCAAAGAATATTTAGAGTTGGATGTATTGGTAGTATTTAACTGTAATGAACTATTTATTGCCCTAAATCTGTCGGAGTTGGCCTTATGCTGACCAAAGACAATCCTTGTCTTATTTCATTATAGTTGACCTTGACTAATTCAAAGTACCCGTGGCTACTGGTTATTGAATATTCAAGCTTTAGTTACATTAGCATCAGATTCCTCAACCTTTGAGTTATTAGCGGTAAAAGGTTTCACTCTCACATCATCTTCTTGAGTTTGAATTTAAGAACATATTGTTAGAAATACTCTTCCTTAATATTACCAATTTATGATCCGACACGTAATATTATAAAGTAAAAAAATTTTAAAAAAATATCGATGATTAATTTATAACATTATAATGAAGGATCTGAAATAAAAAATCTCTAAAAAAAATAAATAATTTTAATTAAAAAATTCAAAAAGTACATAGTCTAAATGTAGAATATATATATATATTAAAGTCTAAGTTTTTAAAGGAGTTATGTCTCTCCTTTTATCGTCTCAAGTTTGAACTTAAAAAATTATTAAAATAATTTTTATTTATAAATACAATATTATATTTTAATGTGGATGACCTGTCTAAAATTTGAAAAGAAAAACTATTAATATTTAAAAAATAGTTAAAAAAATATTCTAAGATTTGAAAATGAAAAAGCATCAAATTCCTCATTGCAGCCAAAACAAGAGATTTTATAAACAAAAGATTGTTTATTGTAGCCAAAGAAGAGCTTTTATCGAATTAAAAAGAATACTTATTGGCGGCCAAAAAAAAAAAAAAAAAATCTTACGTAACCCCAATAAAATATGTTTCTGTTAACATCAAGTCTCAATCCCAAATAATTGAAGACCACTAATTTGTGAATTAATACACTTTATCCTTAAATTTTGGGTTGAGATACTTTCAATCTTTTTCTTGGCAGACAAATCATCAAACAGTGCATGCGTGATTTTCTACAATTTAAGACAAGGGTAGAGTTTTTGCATTATTCTTTGAAAAGGTTTTTGTGAGAAGCCAAATTTTATTTTTGTTTTTAAGATGTGGATTCCATACAAGTTGCTTTAACCAGTAAGAATAGGCAGACTATCCATAATTGCAGTAGGTCCGACCCACTTGATAAAAACTTCCAGTGCTACAAGGCTTCCGAGACTCCCCCGTATCGACTCTCTCCAACTCCTTCCGATACCTCTAGCAGAAAAATGACTTTAAGTTAATATATAAGTTACTTGAATATCAATTTACCGGTAATATATATATATATATATTATTTTTGTGGTTTTTAGACATGTCTAAAGTTTTTAATACAAAATAATAATTAATTATTCCCATTTCAGGTGAATCCAACTCTGTATGGAGATGATAAGACTCGGCTGTGTATTTACGCTAATGTATGTATGTTTCTATGTAAAATAATTAATGTGATTTTGACTATGATAAATGATAGAGTACATAGATAAATTTGTTCTTATATATAATATCCAAAAAATTTTATTTGTTTTTAAATTTTTAATTACATTTTATTGGTCTCTAAATTTCTTTTAAAATGTTTAATCTATTTTTTCAATCAATTTTTTTATTATCAAAATATCATTTTGTAAAATGTAAAAAAAAAAAAAAACTCAAAGTCATACGACTTGCATGATTATTTTTAAAATCTTTAATATATATTTTTTTTATTTTAATATGGGGTATTTAGGGTAATTTTTTTTATATAATCTAAAAAAATTAATCAGAATGATAGATTTAATATTTCAAACATTTTTATTGAAAACGTAGGAATCGATAAGAGAATTTGGATATATATTATACAATAACAAATTGATTTGTCCACCCAAATGATAATTCTTCACAGCTTACAAGCTAGCATTGAATTTAAACCTATGATAGGCTGGACAATCCCGCTTTTTCAACACGTTTTGTCCTAATCAAAGACCTGGTTCTCGACCCATCGTCGACAAGGGGTGGAGCTACATATGCCACAAAATACAAGATTGATCATGTAAGCAATTTCCTCCATTAAATGAATGGTTGGTTGGTTGGTTAACGATAGAAATTAATTAATTCTTTAATTTCCATCTTGCTTACAGGATAAAAGTTCTGGAAATTGGCAATTTAAAAATGATGAAGATGAAAAGGTTTTTGGATATTGGAATTATATTCAAAACTGGATTGAATAACTAAAAAGGAACTAAAAGACATAGGGTTTTTGAACAATGATTTTCATCACCCATTCCTCACAAATTACTTTTCATATACTGTTGATGAAGATGGCATTTTTGTAATTTTTCGATTGTTTTTGGACATTTATATTTAAAGTTTACCTCATATTTCATTTTGATTCTTAAAATTTTAAAACCCTAAATTGTTTCATCCCTTGGTCTGCTGTTTTAGGCTATTGCAGTGGCCTGCTACTGAAGGCCCAAGGCAAGCACCTCGGCCTACCTCTTTTTTTTTTCATTGATTTTTTTCTTTGTTCTCCACCACCATTACTACCACCACCCCTCAAAAAAAATCAATTTATATCTTTTTATTATTGAATTGGATGTAAAAATTATAAAAAATCAATCATTAATTTTTCTCTTTTTTTATTTATTTTTCTTTGGTTTTTTCCACCAATTTATGTTTTTTTATTATTATTCAATTGGAAGTGAAAATTATGAAAACCAATCATTATTTTTTCCACACAAATATTGACGATTATGAAATATATATGATATATTTTTAGATTTTAAAATAAACATATATATCAAATTATATTACTCTTGTTGTTTAAAATTGATCTCTTCATTTAACCGTTTCTTATAAAAATTCTCATCAAATTAATTTTTTATTTTTTTTTATATAACTTTATTTTTTAATAAATATAATTTATTTTCTCTTATGTATAGATTTTCGAATAATTTTTTTTGTAGTTCATTTTAGCTGCTTTTTTTTATATATAAAATAAAATTTCAAAAACGAAATTCACGTATTTTATTTACTTATTCTTTATATAATCAAATTTTATCGAAATCAATTTTGTAATTTTTTTACTGCACTCTACTAACTTCAATATATTTTTTACAACTTAAATTCTTTTTTTTTTTTTCAAAACTTGATTTATGTTGCATGCTCTAACCCAATGAATACAATCTTGACGTATAAAAAAAATATGTATTAGAGTTATTGATTTTATTGAAAATTAAATATGTATAATACATTTATACTTATAACACCAACTATTTACTATTATTTTTTCAAATAAAATAATTGAAGTATAAATTAACGTATAATTTATTAGAGTTATTGCTTTTTATATTGGTCATTTATTCTTCTACGGGGCCCCTGATGGGTATTTAGGGAACTGATAAATTCTCTCCATCTCCCAACTTCTCATATTTAATTAAAAGCCTATGTTTCAAATAATTAATATATAATTTTTGAAGAATATCATATCATTTGAAATGACACACACCCCAATATTTATTGAATTTAAAAAATAATAATTTTTATTTATTAAAACATATGGATTTAACTTTACTTGTTCGAGTTGGTATATTAAATAATATATTGGGCAATTTACTTTTTCCTTTTTGGTATACGAGGCAAATCAAGAAACTAGCTAGAGATTAAACGATATTGGATTTCTTTAACTAATTGTAATAACTACCGGTAATATATTAGGATTCTTAGGGGTTTTACCATATTTAGTTTTAATTTTAATTTTTATCCGACATAAAATTGCAACGTGGGCATTTGTTAACTTTTAAAATTAGAAGCACTGAATCTATAAATTTAGGAGAATACAGGCACTTTATATATATATATATATATATATATAAAAGGATCCATGACTTTATACTTAGGCCGTATGGGTGTTATTTTATCATAATTTTTTCTTTTGTTTGTTGATACAACATTTTTTGGGCTTATATTTTTAATAATTGAACCATCAAACATGTTATTCCAATCTTCAAAAACATGTTTTCACCGTCAATTTATCAAGATACATCAATTAAACCAAAGCCCACCAATTTACAATCTCTGTAACTTCAAAATATAAACAATCAAACATCAATTTAATTATTTTCTTATAATGTTATGCTGAGAACTACATTTACCTCATTTTATGTTTGATCAAATTTTTTCTTGGTTGCTTAAAGTTTCCTCCTCCTTCTTCTTTAATGTTTCAGCCAAGCCTCCACTTTTTCTTCCTTTGCTTGATTTCTTCAAGTGTCTCTAGAGTGTATTTACTCGTGTATCTAAGGTGTTTTAGGTGATTTTAGGTGGTGGGTAGGCTTAATTTGTTTTGATTTTGCCTTGAATTCAACTTGATTTTCCTTTAGTTTTCAAGTTTCCATCACCCATCTTCTTCCTTTTCTTGCCATATTTATGGAGAAGGATTTCCTTGTGATTTTGCCAAGTGTGACACACTTGGATTAATCCCTCTATCCTTCATTTAATGCCTTATCTCTAGAATTCTCTCAATTTCTTTTCTTTTCTCTCCATTTCTTCTTCTTTCGCCAACTTACCAACCTCTCTTTCTCTTTGTTTTTTCAGCTTGAATCTGGATATAAAGGACCAATTCCAGCTGAATTAAATGGTTTTTTAATTTACCAAAGTCATACATTTTGGTTCCTAAACTTGTAATTAGTTCAATCGGATCCTTCAATTTCAGTTATTAAACTTCAAATTTTCCATAATCTAGCCCTTATCTAGGGTTTTTCCTAATTTATAGTGATCATTTGAATTTTTTAATCATTTTAATCAAGCATCCAAATGTCTTAATAGTAGAACTAAACCCCTAAAATTTTACAATTACATGGTTAAATTATTATAACCTCAACAATTAATCTTATAAATCAAGCATTAAATAATTTATTTACCTCTCATAATATTTATGCATGCATTAATTTATTTTCTATTGCAAGCATTAAATATTAATTTATTTTTTAAATAAATTTTCATATATTAAATAATTAAATTATTCATGCAATACAATTATACTTAATGAGGTTTTTAGGTTGAAGATATTACATTACATGTCACAACCTTCTTGAAATCCCGAAAAACCTTGAAAAAGATTTCGAGGTTATAAGAAGTCTAAGAGCTCTTATGAGGGACTTTTTTGGATGTCGGGTTTATTATTATTATTATTATTATTTTGGATCCTCAAAGTATTTCAAGTCCAAAAATTTATACTAATCCCTTATTGATTTGTTGAGCTTATAAGACGGATACAATTACCTAAAGAGTTTTTCGTGTATATAAAGATTCGAATCCAATACCATTTGTTTAAACAACTAGAACTCTTTTTGCTCACTCCAATTCTTTTGGTTTATTATTTGATGCATTTTCTCACAAACCAAGAGAGATTTTTTTTTTTTTAAATAAGAAGTATAAATTAATATGCCAAATTAGGTGGGGCCCAATTTTCAATACCACCTATGCACTCCATAGGAGTATCATTGATTTTTAATGGAAGTATAATATATGTTTCAGTTGCTAAAAAATAGACAATTGCTAAAAAATAGACAATTTAGACTTTTTAATAGAAAAAAAAACTGACTACAAATAGTAAAATAAATAAAAGGTCGGCTCTGTACCCTTAGGCCGTATGAGAGTGAATATTATTTTATCATAATTTTTTCTTTTGTTTTTTGACACAACATTTTCTGGGCTCATATTTTATCATAATTTTTTTTACTTATTAAGATATAATTTTACTACCTTAAACTATATAATTTTTGCGTTTCTCCAAGGTTTAATTATCTTTGCACCTTTTCACATCATCATTTACACAACATAAATGATCATTATGACATCCAATTTGGATTTAATAGTATTTTTTTACACCCGAACTGTTGAAATTGTGGCACCTTAAGGGTTGTACTATCAATTTAATCAATTTCGGCATTGAATTATCATGTTTTGAACAAATAATTTCTTTCAGTTTGATTTTTACTGTTGATATTGACCAAGCCCCTATTAAAAAAACATTTTACTTTTTCCTTAAATATTAACTACTAACAAAATTGAAGAAAAATAAAAAAAATACTTTGTAATGATTCCAAATTTCATTGGGAGTTCTACAAAATTATATAAATTTATTTTGGTTTTCGTATGATTCTCAAAATATTTGCATAGTTAAATGCGTATCGTTTAACCAAACTTAAAATAAATTAATTTTAGAAACCACAAATGCTTTTTTTTTTTTTTTTTTAGAATTGCCCTAAAATTATGTAAATAAATTCATATGACCTCCTTGGGGCCCCCAAAAAAAAAAAAAAGAAAAAAAGATAATTACATCTTTTTTATTTATTTTTATTTTAATAGTTTGTTAAATGTTTATTTTTTATGGGGAAAAAAAAACTTTCTAACTTAAAAGTATTTGAAATCATTTGTAAAAGTGGATTGAATTTTCATTAGCTTTTATGCAAATTTTCACTTGAAAGTAGAAAAATTTGAATTTTGCTTGGCTTTAGTACTTTTGTTTTAATATATGTAATCTTTACTTGCCAGCGAATATAGAGTGCTTTCTTATTAATCTAATCAAATTTTATCCCAAAAAAAAAAAAAAAAAAGAAAAAAAAAGAGTGAATACTAACAATTAAATGAAACGAAGGAATAATATTTACCCAAAACATGATAATTTAAGAACAAAATTGATTGTATAAACCTCAGCTTACCACAACAATAACAGTTCAAGAACAAAAGTGTCAGTAAACCATTAATCTTTGCACCCTTTCAAATCATCATCAACACAACATAAATGATCATGACATTTTCCTCATTTTGATCTTGGGACAAGGTCCTTCAAGCAGGGTATTAATGATGCAGTAGCTAATTTGGGAGATTAGATTGATGAAATTTAGAGAGTTGCAGGGACCTCTGATGAGGAATTGCAAAAGATGAAGGACTAGAATGCAATTAGGATAGTCGCCAATAATTGCCCCAAACAAGTGGCTCATGTGAAGGCTTAGCACGTGAGAAGTTTTAAAAGAGTGAATTACGCTTATTTGCTAGAGAGTGAATTATACTAAAAGTTTCTTTCAAATTTAACAAATAACACATATTATTTAATTAGAAGGACCATTTAAAAACTTGTACAACGCTTGGTTAAAAAATATATGAATTTCATATGTAAATTATAAATTATCTCCTCTATTTTTAAGCAATAAATAAATCTATCCTTTTTGTTTTAAAAATAAATTATTTAATCTTTTATCTAGAATTAATTATGCTTAATTTAATATTAAATTATTCTAAAGCAATATCATCTTTTACTCTGAATTTCCTATATATGATTTTTAAAACATACAAATTTTTTCGTTGCTAAAGAAATGCCTAATGGGCCGATAAAATAAAGTGACTTGTGATTTGATAAATTAAACTTATAAAATTCTAAATTATTGTAGGTTGTTAAAGTATAACCAAAATCCAAATAAAAAAATTAATTTATTTTTTATAATTAACCAAAATTTCAGAATATTTTATAACCATTTAACTTTTTTGAAACATCTTGTAAATTTCTTTTCGCACCTAATTTTGGGCCTAGGTGGGCCGGGCTGCTAAAATAAAATAATACTTGATGGGCCTATTAAAGTGATTTTGAGAAATTAAATCCGGGAGAACCCTAGCTATATTATTATTATTATTATTATTATTATTGGATGAAATTGATAATTAGATTAACGAAAGAAATTAAAAGGTCCTTAGACTTACGACACTAAACTTAGCAAAAGAGTCGGCTACAAAATTCGTTTCTCTATAACCCTAGATTACTATAAGTTGTAAAAGTATAGCAAAAACCTCCTGCAACATCAAATTCTTCAGAATCCTTCTCTCTTTCTTTCATCAGAATCCTTTGATATGCCCAATTCTCAGAGAAAAACCAAGAAGACAAGATCAGCAAGAATGAGGATCGGCTCCTGTCTACCTGAAGACATGGTTAGAGAAATTCTATTAAGATTACCAGTTCAATCTTTGCTTCGATTCCAGACCGTCTGTAAACAATGGCTGGCTCTGATTACAAGCTCCAACTTTATTGACACTCACTTCCAACATCGCCCAAAACAGTCTATCATGCTCTCACGCGGTTCCTCGTCTTACATGAATTATAGCATGTCGCTGCTTAGTGATGGAAAAAGTAGACTTGAAAATCGAAAGGTATCACCATCCATGATCAACCGTAACAGTACAGATTATGCATGTATTGTGGGTTCTGCCAATGGTTTAGTTTGTGTCCGGGGCATATCTAGTATTTATAACGGTGACAGTGTTATCAGTTATATTTTATGGAATCCAGCAACAAGAGTACATCGGCACCTGCCCTCTCCCGTCTCTAAGAGATTTGATGATATTTTTGGTTATAAATGTGCCTCGGGGTTTGCTTTCCATCCTGAAACAAAAGACTACAAATTGCTTATGGTTGATGACTCATCACCTAAGTGCCTCAAAGCTGAAGTTTTCTCATTGAGGACAAGTTCTTGGAAACAAGTTAATCAGACAAATCCTTTGGGTGGATGTGTTCATGAAGGTTCAGTGGTTGTGAAGGGAATATGGTATCATATAGCTTTTCCAAAGGATCAAACCACGTTAAAGAATCAAAGAGTGCTGCCTATTCTAAAGTTTGACATGGTCAGTGATGCTTTCTCGAAGATGGAAGTTGAGCTGCCTTATGATGATATCGGTAACAAAAACATAAGCCTTATGACGTACAAAGAAGTACTTGCTATGAGTGCATACTGGGACGAAGCATCAACTTGGAGGCTTGATATATGGACAATGAAGAATGAGTGTTGGACAAAGCTGTTCATGTGTAGACCCTTTCCCGAAAGCATAACTACTTTGGGATATGAGCACTATGAAGATTTTAAATTAAGGCCTTTGGGAATTTGGAATGATAAAGAAATTATACTGTTTGAATATTCTTGGTCACTTCATCCTTATCAGTTGCATTTGTACGATCCCTTGACCAAAAAATCAAATGTGGTTATCAGACACCAACAGCATGAATTCCATGCCGCAGCTCATACTTATGTGGAGAGCCTCGTTTCAGTCTACGGTACTAGTGGCATGCAAGGTGCAGCAGATGGTGATGGAAGGGAGAGGAAAACTGAAGTCATCTGATGGGAAAAAGAATCGTAGAAGAACACAAGTTGGCAATGGTCAACAGGGTGAGGAGCATCAACTCTCCTATAAAAAACAAGAACATTAGAAAATTTTTGTAACCTTTATTTCTCTTTCATTCCTGTCTGTTTTTCTTTTTCTTCTGTGGATGTTTTTTGAAGTTCCGATTAGCTGGATATTTAAAGAAGCTTACATTTATTCTATGTTCCTGATTAGTTTTCTCTCTCTCTCCTTTTTTTTTTTCAATTGAAGCTTCCAAAAAATTGAGTGACCCTGATAGGCATATAAATCATTAAAGGGTAAAAAAATAAAAAAAATCACTGAAGTGTTCTTGTCCTAGGAATTCTCTCGTGCTCTCAAAGGCGTAGATATGAGTTCTCAAACAAAAAAATTGCACCAATATAATTTAAAAGTATTATTAAATCAACTGTGATTAATATTGGTACAGAATTAAATTAATTGTTTTTGAAAAAAAATTATTTGTTTTGGCTGCAAAGCTAAGAGAATATTTATTACATCTGCTCTAAACAATTATATTTTTTTTTAGCATTTTATATAAATTTAAAAATTATTGATTATTATGTCATAAATATTATTTTTAAAAATTATATTTAAATAATTTTGTTATAAAATAAATTAAAAATATTTGAAAAATAAATCTCTAAAAAATTTTGACCGTAAAATCATTTTAGAATACATGCAAATAAAAAGGCATACAATATCTGTATAAGAGGAGGAGTTTCCTCCTGTATATAGCCCAATCTAAAATGCGAAGAAGTTTACCTTGAGCTTTTAGCTGCTTTACTCTGCCACCGTACTCACACTAAGAAACAGAGGGTGATTAAACCAAAAGGGTTGTTGATTTATGAATTTTTAAATTGCAAACTCGCGTGTTTGGTTTAAAATTTCTTAGAAGTAGAATGTTGCTAGAATGGATATCTCTATTGGCTGAATAAATAAAAATATATGTGAATTTTTTTAAGAAGAAAATATCAAGATTAATAATAAATTAGTATTTGATTAGTAAGGCTATGCATGCCCCACTTAAGTAAATTAAAAATTGTTAATTGTTTTAGTTAGAAAATATAATTGTTATGTTGTTATTTTAATTGTTATTGTTATTGTTATTGTTATTAATGTAGCTGCTAATTGTTAATTTACTTAAGTGATTAAGAATTTATTGAAAAAATTATTAAATTTATTTAGTACTAGTTCATTAAGTTAAAGCGTTAGGTAAGTACAAAATTAATCAATAAATTAAATAGTAATTAAATTGTAATATATTGTTATTTTGTTGATTAAATATTAAGCTTATATTAGTTGTTCATTGAGTTAAATAGATAAGTAATTACTAAATTAATTAAAAAGAAAAAATATAGCATTTTTTTGAAATTATTTTCAATAAATAAAAAATTAATTGTAATGAAGCTGAGGATGGTGCACATGGCTCTATTCCAGCTGTAATAGCAGCATCCCATTGCCAGTTTCTTCAAAAGAACGAATCAATTGTGTAGCTTGAAGGCCATTCATAACCAGCATGCTGACGTCCTGCAGAATAAGTATGATATATGGTTACTAAAACTTAAGAATCCAAATGTGCAGCATAATCGAAATTGCATTCTCACCTAAACTCATCAGAAGAAGCATTAACAAAGAAGAGGCCGCAGTAGAAATGACTTGAATCTAGAAATTACCATCAAAATGAGATCGTAAAAACAGGACTGAACTGCACGCACAGCTTCAGCTCCGTTGTTCACGACATCCGTGGTATGGCCTAACTGCTTCATCATTGATTTCGTCACCATTACATTGATCTTGTTATCTTCTACTAGAAGGATGTTAGGCTTTGTTTTTTATTCTGGTTCTTGTGGAATGCTGCTAGAAGTGCACTGAGAACTTAAGGCAGATTTCTCTTGTTCCTGACACAACCAAAAAATCAAATGTGCTTATCAGACACCAACAGCATGAATTCCATGCCGCAGCTCATACTTATGTGGAGAGCCTCGTTTCAGTCTACGGTACTAGTGGTATTCAAGTTGCAGCAGATGGTGATGGAAAGGAGAGGAAAACTGAAGTCATCTATTAAGAAAAAGATTAATCGTAGAAGAACGAGTTGGCAATGGTCAAGAGGGTAAGGAGCATCAACTCTCCTATAAAAAACAATAACGTGAATTTTGGGATGTGCAATGTCAGTTTGGGCATGCTAAGTTAGTGGTTCAACCATGCTGAGTACTCTTCCATTTACTTTCCTTTGGGAAGAACACATTCCTTTTGCTTTCTGTATGTAGCAGCAGTATAGTTATCAAATCTTTTGATGCCTACTTTTTTTAGCGACGATGCGATTGATATTAAAAAAAAAAACTCCAATACAATTCGTCTAACAGAATGCAAGAAATACTGCATATGCTTCCAATGATCCCAAGCATTGTGCAAACTTTTAGAATCTTCTCCTAGCTCTACTTGCAGCCTGTTATATATTATGTGACGAACACTTTAAGCTTTAAATTGCAAAATTTTTAGCTATATACTGCAAGAGTAGGACTTTCTTTCCAATTTCTGCTTCTCTATCCTGTCTGAAACTGTGGATGGCATCATGTGCAAACATTTAGAATCTTGTCCTAGCTCTACTTGCATCCTGTTATATATTATGTTATGAGCACTTTAAGCTTTAAATTGCCAAAGTTTAGAACACTCTGAAAGAAATCCCAATGCCAAAGCAGTTTCGTTGCAAGCATGTGCTGGCTTTTACCTCACATCCTGCCCTGTGGGCAATCTTTTTGCTCTGGATGTAGACATCTTTCCAGTCAATTTTCCTTGAATACCTTCTTCTCCAGGAAAATTTTAAAATTCCTCCACATTCTCTGGCTTTGGCTCTACAAAAAATGCAACCTCCCATAGTCGACAAGTGCAGCTGCCATTGGATGCCTTATTACTCTCAAATGATTGATACCCTGATAGAACTTTTCATAAATATCACTTTCCCGTGAAGAGCAAAGCTGCACTTCTTACCATGACAAAAAGCGAAAAAAATACTAGTCCTTACCAATAAAGCAATTCATCTATTCTGATATCATCGCAAAGAGAAAACTGGAAATCTACAGCAAACCGGCAACTTGTGAATTGTGATGTGACCAATTTAATCAAAGAACATGGCCTTAATCCTGCCTAGTGTTTCAAGATAGTACTCTCCCCTTTGCTCTGGAGACCAGCTGATGTAGACAGGGCTCATTTAGTCACAGCCCGGAATGCGGCAACTATAACGTAGTTTGCAGAAGCAAACAATTTCAAGATGACACAAAAAGTAAAATTCCAAATGGTACTACAAACTGCAATAATCACACCGAATCAAGCAAAGACCTGGTCCTAAGGGCTAATAAAGGTGAGCCATCAGGGTCGTGTCAGGAACAAGAGAAATCTGCCCTAAGTTCTCAGTGCACTTCTAGCAGCATTCCACAAGAACCAGAATCAAAACCAAAGCCTAGGATCCTTCTAGTGGAAGATAACAAGATCAATGTAATGGTGACCAAATCAATGATGAAGCAGTTAGGCCATACCATGGATGTCGTGAATAACGGAGCTGAAGCTGTGCGTGCAGCTCAGTCCTGTTTTTACGATCTCATTTTGATGGTAATTTCTAGATTCAAATCATTTCTGCTGCGGCCTTTTCTTTGGTAATGCTTCTTCTGATGAGTTTAGGTGTGAATGCAATTTTGATTAAGCTCCACATTTGGATTCTTAAGTTTTAGTAACCATGTATCATACTAATTCTGCAGGACATCTGCATGCCGGTTATGAATGGCCTTCAAGCTACACAATTGATTCGTTCTTTTGAAGAAACTGGCAATTGGGATGCTGCTATTAAAGCTGGAATAGAGCCATGCGCACCATCCTCAGCTTCATTACAAGATGGCCAGATTTCTGTTCATTATGATAAGCGGATTACTATATTTGCGGAGAGTACTTCACTCTTAATAGCCCTTAAAAGTTTGATACCCATTTGGTCTCCTGATTCACTTGTAATCTTACTACCTTTTTAATTGTTATTCATCAAAACACAGCAATGTTGCTTGGTTTCTATACCAGCCGATTTATGGTTATCAGATAGTGCAGAGGAATTCTATGCTAATGGTATGGATTCATTTGTTTCAAAGCCTGTGACTTATCAAAAAATAAAAGTGTGCTTGGAACAATATTTACCATGATGTCTTCTGTAAATTTGTGTACAAAAAATGCTAGGAAAGTTTTGCAACCAATGTAACATGTACTTTGCAGCCATTAGTATCTCAATAGAAGTTGTATAGATCCATGCCATATTCTTTCCCTTCTCCCAGATCATTTTAACATATTTCCTTTAACGATTAGGCAATCTCTGGGTTCTTGTTAAGTTTGGATTCGAAAGAAATGGCAGAGAAGTGTCCACAAATAATAAGGTACAGAAGGTGATGCAGGATGTTCTTCAGTAACAAAATAACAGAATTAGCACTCAAAGAGGAAAAGAAAAGGCAAGAAATATACCGTAATTCAATTACTGAATCTCTGTCTAAACCTACCTACATCCAAATAGAATCATCTAACTTCTATGTATATGCAATACAGTAAATTCAATTTCCTTACAATGCTAATGGCTACTGGTGTCATCAGTGTCAAATGATAACCTACAAGTCATGTATTTTCATGGTCTATCTCCAAAGCTGTTGGTCTCTCTTGATTTTGGTCGGTAAGCTGATCGATATCTATAACTCCCTCTTGAGGTGCTTGCCTACTCGGACTAGAATCATAGCCTGCTGAAGATGGATCGGCAGGAAATTCTGCATGAACTGAATATGCTGACGGAGTTGGCACGCCCATAGTAGCCTGACTGATGCCATTTCTATCATTCAGTTCACTCTGTCTGAAAGTACGGGCTGTCATGTCCCTTTGATTGAAAATTGTAAAGAAATTTTTAATTCTACTCCATATTGAAGCTGTGGAATCAGAGGGCCTCAAGGCTCTCCTTTCTCGGTAAACAAACATGACTACGAAGATAATAAGAGCTGAAAATGCAGCTAGTCCGGCAATCAAAAATAATCCCCAGAAACTATCGAGACTTATGCTATTAGATGAAACTGAGGTGCTGGAATCCGGACAACTGCTTTTCTTGCCAAACCATGCATCCTCTATTTGCTTCATTTTCTCCCCCTCGGTTACGTTTAATATTGCCCTCGATATATCAGGCACTAGAGGAGAACCTTTAGGGAAGACCTGAAGTCACAAAAGGAAAGGATACATGAGAAACTATGCACTTATTAGCCATAGAGAAAATGGAAATACCAAGATTGGAAAGAGATTTTACAAAGCCAAAACCGCCGGTTTTAAATGCAGGATCAATCATGGTATATTTGGAGCAATATCTTGACAGAAAGAGCTTTAGATATGCCACTTCGTCGAAAGCAGCAGCAATACCACCATTTCCACTTCCTTTGGAGAAAAGATCGTGCCATTCTTCTAGAGAACCATACACCAAGAGCTTGGAATTGTCGAAACCCAAGCCTAGCAAGATTTCTAGAACAAAAGAACCCTTCTGGTAGCCAACATACTTTCCATTCTTAATGAGCTCATGTACATCAGTAACTGTAGGCTGTAGCTGCTGGACGGTGAGTAGGCTCGTTAAACTGGCTGTGTAGCTCTGCGTGAGAATCAACACAACGAAACACCATATGATTATCACTGCTCTAGACAAGTTGCTAACCACTCTCTCCCCTGTAAATATAAACATAAAGTCATTTGGTGTTCATATATATTGGAGTGCTATGTAGCTTAGTGGTAATGGTCTCTTGCAACTAGAGATCGCAGGTTCAAATCCTAGCAGACCAGTTGTGTTAGGAGTATTGGGTGTGTGAGTTTATAAAAAAATAAAAAAAAGGTGCAACAGGAGAAGGGAGATTACGTTGTGCAAAAACCATTGTCGAGAAGGAAAACCAGAAGCTAGTGCCGGCCTGATCTGAAGCAGACCCTCGAAAATCTTCATTTACTCTGTGCTCAAGAAACCAGACAACAAATCCAATGAAAACAAAGAAACAAAAACTGCTCACCC
The DNA here is from genome assembly GCA_963924115.1 of Dovyalis caffra. Classification (NCBI taxonomy): domain Eukaryota; kingdom Viridiplantae; phylum Streptophyta; class Magnoliopsida; order Malpighiales; family Salicaceae; genus Dovyalis; species Dovyalis caffra. The sequence goes on along the minus strand of CAWUPB010001194.1, from coordinate 17,241,387 downwards.
AAAGGTCCCATGTCAAAGGTTTCATGAAGACCCATGCATTTTTGCTGTTGTTGTCTGCAATAGGAACAATCATGGAGACACCACTTTCTGTGAAAGGCAACGTATAGTCGATGTATAAGGACCTGTTGAAGACAATGGTGATGTCTCCAACCACAGCATCATAATTCTGTTGACAGTAAGCAAAATTAATTGCGAAAGAAACAAGCATGCTTTCGTCAATGTGTATGGTATTCAATGCAATATAAAAAACACAGAATAAGTACAGCAAAAGATAGAATTATGTTTTACCTTTGAGTGCACTTGATAGACCAGATCGTTGTAAGTTCCGGCAGGCTTGCCGTCAGGCTTGGCAAAGGGGATGTACTCATAAGGCAAAGCATAAGGCAATGCTTTGACTACAGCGTCAAAAACATCTATGCAGTATCCAGTGACTTTTGTGGTGTTGGAACTAGGATCTTCTGTCACTGCCACAAACTCACTGAAGCCATCCTTCACTGGCACTCCTATTTTCAACTTCTTCCCATTAGTGGGAGTCTCCCAACCCTTGGGAACAGAAGTTATATCCCCTGGAAAAATTACAGTTGAGATACCGGACGCAGAGGTTGAATTCCTAAGTTTGTTTATTCTAGGATTCAATTTTCTTACAAGTCCTTCTGTTGATGTCCAAAATCCAATCTCTCTTCCTCCATTTCCATTCACATTAACTATCTGGAAAACTGGTGATGGCAACTGCCCATCAACAAAAAGGTAATCTCCTGTAAGGCCTTTGAAACTAGTGTTTGATATAGCTTCAAGAAGGTGTGGACCATTTAAAGAGATGCCAAGAGTTGCAAGATCCGTGGACGAATTGCTAGAAACATTTGCCTTTTGGAAGCCAAAATTTGTAGTTCCAGCTTTCTCAACTGCCATGGCCAATGCTGTAGTAGCATCATAGGCCCATAGTCCATAAATGTTCAAATCAGCATCAATGCTATTTGGATTATCTTGTAAGAAATTCCTTTTCCACCGAACTCGAAAACTTTCAAGCTCTTTTGTTCTTGGAACATAAGGTTTAATACCCAATACCCCTTGTATTGTATCAATGACAGAAGGATTTGGTGAAGTCAAGAAATCAGCAGTCAGACCATCAGTCATGATCCAAACATATCCTTCACTCATCATTCCAATCTCTTCAGCTTTGGTGAAAAGCCGAGTTCCAAGAGACCGATACATGTGCACAATGAAAACTCTAGTTTGCATCGTCATCAACTTATAAAGCTCCTTAACAATTTGATCGTCAGTAGCTGATGACGAAATGACACTCCGGTAGGGGACACGAGCATCAACTGCTTGCAAAGCATCAGTCAAATAAGGTATGATTCCTTCTCCATATTCATTGTCGATGTAGATGGGTACTGCTTCTCTCCATCCAAAGGCTTGAACCAATGCACTTATGGCATTCACTTGAGTTGAGTCATTATGTATAGCTCGAAAAAAATAGGAACTCCTAATGGAAGTAAGAGAAGGACTCGTTGCACAAAACGATATTATTGGCACCTGAGCTTTTTCTCCGAGGTCAATAACAAAATTGGCTTGCATTGATGTTGTTGGCCCCAATATTGCTTGCACTTCCACATTTTTTATCAAGTCCAGGGCTGCGTTTCGAAAGGAGAAAAGAAAAATTAAAGACTTGTTACATGAACCTGAGTTGTGCAGCAGAGAAAATGAAAGAATAGGATCGCACTTTCTTATAGGATGATCTTTCTACAGTCATGTTTTAGGTTCTGTGACAGCATAAAATTAACACATATACTTTTCTTGTCTACCCATCCATGCTTCTCTAGCTATGTATTTCTTTCACCATCAATCCAAACTTCATTTTCAGCAAAGTATGACCGTAACTGTTTATATATATATATATATATATATATATATATAAAAATTAGAGGCAAACGATTTTATCAATTTAAACTTTTGTTTTAACTCGAGAAAAAACTATATTAAAGGAAAATGTATGTGTAAATAATCTTGGTTATTAATGTTGATTACATCAGAAGCCGGCCAATAGTCTTGGTTACTTTTATATTGATGTTTTTTGTCAAGTCTATAAATATTTGTTAACAACTTTCAGAATTAATTTAAACTGCAAGTTCTGCAGAAAGTTTTTTCCTTGCATTTTAATAGTTCTGAAGTCAAATGATCTACCATATGAAGATAGCCGCACCTGAAGCATACTAAGGAGACCAATTTGCAAAATTTATAGTCTACAATATCAGACACAAACTAGAGAGTACAGCTCACAAATGCTGACTTTTTGAAAGCAAGATAGAAGACTTTTCTGCGTTTTGACCCTTCTTATCATTGCCAGCACATGGTCAAAACAAGTAGTCATTTCATTAGCAGAGAGGCTTAGACAAAAAGTACCCGCCCTGATATTAAGGCATTGACTCAGGGTTTGCTTCTCAAGTCATCATTTTGGGTTCGAATAGGACGAAAGGTTAAGAAAGATATTTCTAGTAAATATACCGGTTCGAATGTGAATGACTTACTTAAAAAACGATTCGAAATAGAGTTTGTCTAGCTAGATGCGTAAAAGCGTGTTCAAGAATACCCTCATCGTCGAAAAAGAATAAGCATGCAGCAGTATCTTCTCATGATCATATTGTGTCAATTACCTAGATTTCAATGATCAAACTATAGTTAATACTGAAATTTATAAATCTCTACTGTTAAAATGTTGCATAATCTGTAAAATTGATAAGAAAATGATTCATAATTACGAGGGGGGCAGAGAGGGAACCTGCAGCAGCTGCACCAACAACATCTTTCTTGAAGTCCCTGGTGGTGAGGACCAGTCTCGTTTTGTAGTCACCATGAGCAGCATAGAAGTCTGAAAGCGCCATGTTGATGCAGCTCAATGAAACATTGGCATCCAAATAATCCAAGTCAAGAACCAGACCTACATTCACTGGGATTGTAGATGTTGTGTTTTGGGCTACTCCCATGTCTAAGAAGATCTTCAAAGAAAGAAAAAAGAAGAAAGATAGAGCAGGTTTAGAAGGGTGCTTTTTCCTGATCATCTTGTCTTCTACCTATGGTTCATGAGCTGATTCTAGCTAGCTAGTTTTCTTGGTTTAAGCTTGAATGGAAAAATGTGTTATTTATAAGATTTTCCTAAAATCTTCAACGTACGGAAGAGTTTAGAACAGTATGTGCGGAGGCCCAACTGCAACTTTCTTGGTTTGCTGATTGTTATTCAGGAAACTTCACGATTTGATTGAATCATGCAAATCATATTAATAAATTAGGAAGGGTTACAAGGACGTGGACCAAATGCTACAATATCATAGTCATTGTCAAAGAATATTTAGAGTTGGATGTATTGGTAGTATTTAACTGTAATGAACTATTTATTGCCCTAAATCTGTCGGAGTTGGCCTTATGCTGACCAAAGACAATCCTTGTCTTATTTCATTATAGTTGACCTTGACTAATTCAAAGTACCCGTGGCTACTGGTTATTGAATATTCAAGCTTTAGTTACATTAGCATCAGATTCCTCAACCTTTGAGTTATTAGCGGTAAAAGGTTTCACTCTCACATCATCTTCTTGAGTTTGAATTTAAGAACATATTGTTAGAAATACTCTTCCTTAATATTACCAATTTATGATCCGACACGTAATATTATAAAGTAAAAAAATTTTAAAAAAATATCGATGATTAATTTATAACATTATAATGAAGGATCTGAAATAAAAAATCTCTAAAAAAAATAAATAATTTTAATTAAAAAATTCAAAAAGTACATAGTTTAAATGTAGAATATATATATATATATTAAAGTCTAAGTTTTTAAAGGAGTTATGTCTCTCCTTTTATCGTCTCAAGTTTGAACTTAAAAAATTATTAAAATAATTTTTATTTATAAATACAATATTATATTTTAATGTGGATGACCTGTCTAAAATTTGAAAAGAAAAACTATTAATATTTAAAAAATAGTTAAAAAAATATTCTAAGATTTGAAAATGAAAAAGCATCAAATTCCTCATTGCAGCCAAAACAAGAGATTTTATAAACAAAAGATTGTTTATTGTAGCCAAAGAAGAGCTTTTATCGAATTAAAAAGAATACTTATTGGCGGCCAAAAAAAAAAAAAAAAAATCTTACGTAACCCCAATAAAATATGTTTCTGTTAACATCAAGTCTCAATCCCAAATAATTGAAGACCACTAATTTGTGAATTAATACACTTTATCCTTAAATTTTGGGTTGAGATACTTTCAATCTTTTTCTTGGCAGACAAATCATCAAACAGTGCATGCGTGATTTTCTACAATTTAAGACAAGGGTAGAGTTTTTGCATTATTCTTTGAAAAGGTTTTTGTGAGAAGCCAAATTTTATTTTTGTTTTTAAGATGTGGATTCCATACAAGTTGCTTTAACCAGTAAGAATAGGCAGACTATCCATAATTGCAGTAGGTCCGACCCACTTGATAAAAACTTCCAGTGCTACAAGGCTTCCGAGACTCCCCCGTATCGACTCTCTCCAACTCCTTCCGATACCTCTAGCAGAAAAATGACTTTAAGTTAATATATAAGTTACTTGAATATCAATTTACCGGTAATATATATATATATATATTATTTTTGTGGTTTTTAGACATGTCTAAAGTTTTTAATACAAAATAATAATTAATTATTCCCATTTCAGGTGAATCCAACTCTGTATGGAGATGATAAGACTCGGCTGTGTATTTACGCTAATGTATGTATGTTTCTATGTAAAATAATTAATGTGATTTTGACTATGATAAATGATAGAGTACATAGATAAATTTGTTCTTATATATAATATCCAAAAAAATTTATTTGTTTTTAAATTTTTAATTACATTTTATTGGTCTCTAAATTTCTTTTAAAATGTTTAATCTATTTTTTCAATCAATTTTTTTATTATCAAAATATCATTTTGTAAAATGTAAAAAAAAAAAAAAACTCAAAGTCATACGACTTGCATGATTATTTTTAAAATCTTTAATATATATTTTTTTTATTTTAATATGGGGTATTTAGGGTAATTTTTTTTATATAATCTAAAAAAATTAATCAGAATGATAGATTTAATATTTCAAACATTTTTATTGAAAACGTAGGAATCGATAAGAGAATTTGGATATATATTATACAATAACAAATTGATTTGTCCACCCAAATGATAATTCTTCACAGCTTACAAGCTAGCATTGAATTTAAACCTATGATAGGCTGGACAATCCCGCTTTTTCAACACGTTTTGTCCTAATCAAAGACCTGGTTCTCGACCCATCGTCGACAAGGGGTGGAGCTACATATGCCACAAAATACAAGATTGATCATGTAAGCAATTTCCTCCATTAAATGAATGGTTGGTTGGTTGGTTAACGATAGAAATTAATTAATTCTTTAATTTCCATCTTGCTTACAGGATAAAAGTTCTGGAAATTGGCAATTTAAAAATGATGAAGATGAAAAGGTTTTTGGATATTGGAATTATATTCAAAACTGGATTGAATAGCTAAAAAGGAACTAAAAGACATAGGGTTTTTGAACAATGATTTTCATCACCCATTCCTCACAAATTACTTTTCATATACTGTTGATGAAGATGGCATTTTTGTAATTTTTCGATTGTTTTTGGACATTTATATTTAAAGTTTACCTCATATTTCATTTTGATCCTTAAAATTTTAAAACCCTAAATTGTTTCATCCCTTGGTCTGCTGTTTTAGGCTATTGCAGTGGCCTGCTACTGAAGGCCCAAGGCAAGCACCTCGGCCTACCTCTTTTTTTTTTCATTGATTTTTTTCTTTGTTCTCCACCACCATTACTACCACCACCCCTCAAAAAAAATCAATTTATATCTTTTTATTATTGAATTGGATGTAAAAATTATAAAAAATCAATCATTAATTTTTCTCTTTTTTATTTATTTTTCTTTGGTTTTTTCCACCAATTTATGTTTTTTATTATTATTCAATTGGAAGTGAAAATTATGAAAACCAATCATTATTTTTTCCACACAAATATTGACGATTATGAAATATATATGATATATTTTTAGATTTTAAAATAAACATATATATCAAATTATATTACTCTTGTTGTTTAAAATTGATCTCTTGCATTTAACCGTTTCTTATAAAAATTCTCATCAAATTAATTTTTTATTTCTTTTTTATATAACTTTATTTTTTAATAAATATAATTTATTTTCTCTTATGTATAGATTTTCGAATAATTTTTTTTGTAGTTCATTTTAGCTGCTTTTTTTTATATATAAAATAAAATTTCAAAAACAGAATTCACGTATTTTATTTACTTATTCTTTATATAATCAAATTTTATCGAAATCAATTTTGTAATTTTTTTACTGCACTCTACTAACTTCAATATATTTTTTACAACTTAAATTCTTTTTTTTTTTTCAAAACTTGATTTATGTTGCATGCTCTAACCCAATGAATACAATCTTGACGTATAAAAAAATATGTATTAGAGTTATTGATTTTATTGAAAATTAAATATGTATAATACATTTATACTTATAACACCAACTATTTACTATTATTTTTTCAAATAAAATAATTGAAGTATAAATTAACGTATAATTTATTAGAGTTATTGCTTTTTATATTGGTCATTTATTCTTCTACGGGGCCCCTGATGGGTATTTAGGGAACTGATAAATTCTCTCCATCTCCCAACTTCTCATATTTAATTAAAAGCCTATGTTTCAAATAATTAATATATAATTTTTGAAGAATATCATATCATTTGAAATGACACACACCCCAATATTTATTGAATTTAAAAAATAATAATTTTTATTTATTAAAACATATGGATTTAACTTTACTTGTTCGAGTTGGTATATTAAATAATATATTGGGCAATTTACTTTTTCCTTTTTGGTATACGAGGCAAATCAAGAAACTAGCTAGAGATTAAACGATATTGGATTTCTTTAACTAATTGTAATAACTACCGGTAATATATTAGGATTCTTAGGGGTTTTACCATATTTAGTTTTAATTTTAATTTTTATCCGACATAAAATTGCAACGTGGGCATTTGTTAACTTTTAAAATTAGAAGCACTTGAATCTATAAATTTAGGAGAATACGAGGCACTTTATATATATATATATATATATATAAAAGGATCCATGACTTTATACTTAGGCCGTATGGGTGTTATTTTATCATAATTTTTTCTTTTGTTTGTTGATACAACATTTTTTGGGCTTATATTTTTAATAATTGAACCATCAAACATGTTATTCCAATCTTCAAAAACATGTTTTCACCGTCAATTTATCAAGATACATCAATTAAACCAAAGCCCACCAATTTACAATCTCTGTAACTTCAAAATATAAACAATCAAACATCAATTTAATTATTTTCTTATAATGTAGTGAGAACTACACTTACCTCATTTTATGTTTGATCAAATTTTTTCTTGGTTGCTTAAAGTTTCCTCCTCCTTCTTCTTTAATGTTTCAGCCAAGCCTCCACTTTTTCTTCCTTTGCTTGATTTCTTCAAGTGTCTCTAGAGTGTATTTACTGTGTATCTAAGGTGTTTTAGGTGATTTTAGGTGGTGGGTAGGCTTAATTTGTTTTGATTTTGCCTTGAATTCAACTTGATTTTCCTTTAGTTTTCAAGTTTCCATCACCCATCTTCTTCCTTTTCTTGCCATATTTATGGAGAAGGATTTCCTTGTGATTTTGCCAAGTGTGACACACTTGGATTAATCCCTCTATCCTTCATTTAATGCCTTATCTCTAGAATTCTCTCAATTTCTTTTCTTTTCTCTCCATTTCTTCTTCTTTCGCCAACTTACCAACCTCTCTTTCTCTTTGTTTTTTCAGCTTGAATCTGGATATAAAGGACCAATTCCAGCTGAATTAAATGGTTTTTTAATTTACCAAAGTCATACATTTTGGTTCCTAAACTTGTAATTAGTTCAATCGGATCCTTCAATTTCAGTTATTAAACTTCAAATTTTCCATAATCTAGCCCTTATCTAGGGTTTTTCCTAATTTATAGTGATCATTTGAATTTTTTAATCATTTTAATCAAGCATCCAAATGTCTTAATAGTAGAACTAAACCCCTAAAATTTTACAATTACATGGTTAAATTATTATAACCTCAACAATTAATCTTATAAATCAAGCATTAAATAATTTATTTACCTCTCATAATATTTATGCATGCATTAATTTATTTTCTATTGCAAGCATTAAATATTAATTTATTTTTTAAATAAATTTTCATATATTAAATAATTAAATTATTCATGCAATACAATTATACTTAATGAGGTTTTTAGGTTGAAGATGTTACATTACATGTCACAACCTTCTTCAAATCTCGAAAAACCTTGAAAAAGATTTCGAGGTTATAAGAAGTCTAAGAGCTCTTATGAGGGACTTTTTTGGATGTCGGGTTTATTATTATTATTATTATTATTATTATTTTTGGATCCTCAAAGTATTTCAAGTCCAAAAATTTATACTAATCCCTTATTGATTTGTTGAGCTTATAAGACGGATACAATTACCTAAAGAGTTTTTCGTGTATATAAAGATTCGAATCCAATACCATTTGTTTAAACAACTAGAACTCTTTTTGCTCACTCCAATTCTTTTGGTTTATTATTTGATGCATTTTCTCACAAACCAAGAGAGATTTTTTTTTTTTTAAATAAGAAGTATAAATTAATATGCCAAATTAGGTGGGGCCCAATTTTCAATACCACCTATGCACTCCATAGGAGTATCATTGATTTTTAATGGAAGTATAATATATGTTTCAGTTGCTAAAAAATAGACAATTGCTAAAAAATAGACAATTTAGACTTTTTAATAGAAAAAAAAACTGACTACAAATAGTAAAATAAATAAAAGGTCGGCTCTGTACCCTTAGGCCGTATGAGAGTGAATATTATTTTATCATAATTTTTTCTTTTGTTTTTTGACACAACATTTTCTGGGCTCATATTTTATCATAATTTTTTTTACTTATTAAGATATAATTTTACTACCTTAAACTATATAATTTTTGCGTTTCTCCAAGGTTTAATTATCTTTGCACCTTTTCACATCATCATTTACACAACATAAATGATCATTATGACATCCAATTTGGATTTAATAGTATTTTTTTACACCTGAACTGTTGAAATTGTGGCACCTTAAGGGTTGTACTATCAATTTAATCAATTTCGGCATTGAATTATCATGTTTTGAACAAATAATTTCTTTCAGTTTGATTTTTACTGTTGATATTGACCAAGCCCCTATTAAAAAAACATTTTACTTTTTCCTTAAATATTAACTACTAACAAAATTGAAGAAAAATAAAAAAAATACTTTGTAATGATTCCAAATTTCATTGGGAGTTCTACAAAATTATATAAATTTATCTTGGTTTTCGTATGATTCTCAAAATATTTGCATAGTTAAATGCGTATCGTTTAACCAAACTTAAAATAAATTAATTTTAGAAACCACAAATGCGTTTTTTTTTTTTTTTTTAGAATTGCCCTAAAATTATGTAAATAAATTCATATGACCTCCTTGGGGCCCCCAAAAAAAGAAAAAAGAAAAAAAGATAATTACATCTTTTTTATTTATTTTTATTTTAATAGTTTGTTAAATGTTTATTTTTTAGGGGGAAAAAAAAACTTTCTAACTTAAAAGTATTTGAAATCATTTGTAAAAGTGGATTGAATTTTCATTAGCTTTTATGCAAATTTTCACTTGAAAGTAGAAAAATTTGAATTTTGCTTGGCTTTAGTACTTTTGTTTTAATATATGTAATCTTTACTTGCCAGCGAATATAGAGTGCTTTCTTATTAATCTAATCAAATTTTATCCCAAAAAAAAAAAAAAGAAAAAGAAAAAAAAGAGTGAATACTAACAATTAAATGAAACGAAGGAATAATATTTACCCAAAACATGATAATTTAAGAACAAAATTGATTGTATAAACCTCAGCTTACCACAACAATAACAGTTCAAGAACAAAAGTGTCAGTAAACCATTAATCTTTGCACCCTTTCAAATCATCATCAACACAACATAAATGATCATGACATTTTCCTCATTTTGATCTTGGGACAAGGTCCTTCAAGCAGGGTATTAATGATGCAGTAGCTAATTTGGGAGATTAGATTGATGAAATTTAGAGAGTTGCAGGGACCTCTGATGAGGAATTGCAAAAGATGAAGGACTAGAATGCAATTAGGATAGTCGCCAATAATTGCCCCAAACAAGTGGCTCATGTGAAGGCTTAGCACGTGAGAAGTTTTAAAAGAGTGAATTACGCTTATTTGCTAGAGAGTGAATTATACTAAAAGTTTCTTTCAAATTTAAAAATAACACATTTTATTTAATTAGAAGGACCATTTAAAAACTTGTACAACGCTTGGTTAAAAAATATATGAATTTCATATGTAAATTATAAATTATCTCCTCTATTTTTAAGCAATAAATAAATCTATCCTTTTTGTTTTAAAAATAAATTATTTAATCTTTTATCTAGAATTAATTATGCTTAATTTAATATTAAATTATTCTAAAGCAATATCATCTTTTAATCTGAATTTCCTATATATGATTTTTAAAACATACAAATTTTTTCGTTGCTAAAGAAATACCTAATGGGCCGATAAAATAAAATGACTTGTGATTTGATAAATTAAACTTATAGAATTCTAAATTATTGTAAGTTGTTAAAGTATAACCAAAATCCAAATAAAAAAATTAATTTATTTTTTATAATTAACCAAAATTTCAGAATATTTTATAACCATTTAACTTTTTTGAAACATCTTGCAAATTTTTTTTCGCACCTAATTTTGGGCCTAGGTGGGCCGGGCTGCTAAAATAAAATAATACTTGATGGGCCTATTAAAGTGATTTTGAGTAATTAAATCCGGGAGAACCCTAGCTATATTATTATTATTATTATTATTATTATTATTGGATGAAATTGATAATTAGATTAACGAAAGAAATTAAAAAGTCCTTAGACTTACGACACTAAACTTAGCAAAAGAGTCGGCTACAAAATTCGTTTCTCTATAACCCTAGATTACTATAAGTTGTAAAAGTATAGCAAAAACCTCCTGCAACATCAAATTCTTCAGAATCCTTCTCTCTTTCTTTCATCAGAATCCTTTGATATGCCCAATTCTCAGAGAAAAACCAAGAAGACAAGATCAGCAAGAATGAGGATCGGCTCCTGTCTACCTGAAGACATGGTTAGAGAAATTCTATTAAGATTACCAGTTCAATCTTTGCTTCGATTCCAGACCGTCTGTAAACAATGGCTGGCTCTGATTACAAGCTCCAACTTTATTGACACTCACTTCCAACATCGCCCAAAACAGTCTATCATGCTCTCACGCGGTTCCTCGTCTTACATGAATTATAGCATGTCGCTGCTTAGTGATGGAAAAAGTAGACTTGAAAATCGAAAGGTATCACCATCCATGATCAACCGTAACAGTACAGATTATGCATGTATTGTGGGTTCTGCCAATGGTTTAGTTTGTGTCCGGGGCATATCTAGTATTTATAACGGTGACAGTGTTATCAGTTATATTTTATGGAATCCAGCAACAAGAGTACATCGGCACCTGCCCTCTCCCGTCTCTAAGAGATTTGATGATATTTTTGGTTATAAATGTGCCTCGGGGTTTGCTTTCCATCCTGAAACAAAAGACTACAAATTGCTTATGGTTGATGACTCATCACCTAAGTGCCTCAAAGCTGAAGTTTTCTCATTGAGGACAAGTTCTTGGAAACAAGTTAATCAGACAAATCCTTTGGGTGGATGTGTTCATGAAGGTTCAGTGGTTGTGAAGGGAATATGGTATCATATAGCTTTTCCAAAGGATCAAACCACGTTAAAGAATCAAAGAGTGCTGCCTATTCTAAAGTTTGACATGGTCAGTGATGCTTTCTCGAAGATGGAAGTTGAGCTGCCTTATGATGATATCGGTAACAAAAACATAAGCCTTATGACGTACAAAGAAGTACTTGCTATGAGTGCATACTGGGACGAAGCATCAACTTGGAGGCTTGATATATGGACAATGAAGAATGAGTGTTGGACAAAGCTGTTCATGTGTAGACCCTTTCCCGAAAGCATAACTACTTTGGGATATGAGCACTATGAAGATTTTAAATTAAGGCCTTTGGGAATTTGGAATGATAAAGAAATTATACTGTTTGAATATTCTTGGTCACTTCATCCTTATCAGTTGCATTTGTACGATCCCTTGACCAAAAAATCAAATGTGGTTATCAGACACCAACAGCATGAATTCCATGCCGCAGCTCATACTTATGTGGAGAGCCTCGTTTCAGTCTACGGTACTAGTGGCATGCAAGGTGCAGCAGATGGTGATGGAAGGGAGAGGAAAACTGAAGTCATCTGATGGGAAAAAGAATCGTAGAAGAACACAAGTTGGCAATGGTCAACAGGGTGAGGAGCATCAACTCTCCTATAAAAAACAAGAACGTTAACCTTAGAAAATTTTTGTAACCTTTATTTCTCTTTCATTCCTGTCTGTTTTACTTTTTCTTCTGTGGATGTTTTTTGAAGTTCCGATTAGCTGGATATTTAAAGAAGCTTACATTTATTCTATGTTCCTGATTAGTTTTCTCTCTCTCTCCTTTTTTTTTTCAATTGAAGCTTCCAAAAAATTGAGTGACCCTGATAGGCATATAAATCATTAAAGGGTAAAAAAATAAAAAAAATCACTGAAGTGTTCTTGTCCTAGGAATTCTCTCGTGTTCTCAAAGGCGTAGATATGAGTTCTCAAACAAAAAAATTGCACCAATATAATTTAAAAGTATTATTAAATCAACTGTGATTAATATTGGTACAGAATTAAATTAATTGTTTTTGAAAAAAAATTATTTGTTTTGGCTGCAAAGCTAAGAGAATATTTATTACATCTGCTCTAAACAATTATATTTTTTTTAGCATTTTATATAAATTTAAAAATTATTGATTATTATGTCATAAATATTATTTTTAAAAATTATATTTAAATAATTTTGTTATAAAATAAATTAAAAATATTTGAAAAATAAATCTCTAAAAAATTTTGACCGTAAAATCATTTTAGAATACATGCAAATAAAAAGGCATACAATATCTGTATAAGAGGAGGAGTTTCCTCCTGTATATAGCCCAATCTAAAATGCGAAGAAGTTTACCTTGAGCTTTTAGCTGCTTTACTCTGCCACCGTACTCACACTAAGAAACAGAGGGTGATTAAACCAAAAGGGTTGTTGATTTATGAATTTTTAAATTGCAAACTCGCGTGTTTGGTTTAAAATTTCTTAGAAGTAGAATGTTGCTAGAATGGATATCTCTATTGGCTGAATAAATACAAATATATGTGAATTTTTTTAAGAAGAAAATATCAAGATTAATAATAAATTAGTATTTGATTAGTAAGGCTATGCATGCCCCACGTATTGAAGTCTGATGTTCAGAACACTCTGAAAGAAATCACAATGCCAAAGCAGTTTCGTTACAAGCATGTGCAGGCTTTTACCTCACATCCTCCTCTGTGGGCATTCTTTTTTGTTCTGGATGTAGACATCTTTCCAGTCAATTTTCCTTGAATACCTTCTTCTCCAGGAAAATTTTAAAATTCCTCCACATTCTCTGCCTTTGGCTCTACAAAAAATGCAACCTCCCATAGTCGACAAGTGCAGCTGCCATTGGATACCTTGTATTACTCTCAATGATTGATACCCTGATAGAATTTTTCATAAATATCACTTTCCTGTGAAGAGCAAAGCTGCACTTCTTACCATATGATAAAAAGCAAAAAAAATACTAGTCCTTATCCATAAAGGAATGCCTCTGTTCTGATATCATCACAAAGAGAAAACTGGAAATCGACAACAAGCCGGCAACTTGTGATGTTACCAATTTAATCAAAGAACATGGCCTTAATCTTGCCTAGTGTTTCAAGATAGCACTCTCTCCTTTGCTCATGAGACCAGCTGATGTAGAAAGGACTAGTCAGTTGACCGTGATACGTTGCAGATCCGACAAAAATAAATCATTTAAAATTTTATAAAAATTTTTATTAATAAAATTTTTAAATATTTTTCATTAATTTTATGCTTAAAAAAACACAATTCATTCTTCTTTATGGATTGATTTTAAAATAAAAAATTATAATAATTTTAACTGAAATATTAATCAAGAATTAAAAAAAACTTGAAAAATATATTTTTTATAATATTATATTCCAAAAAATAAAGTTATAATTAATGGATAGGTTTTTATAAAATTAACAAATAAAAAATTATTCTTATTTAATATTAATGAGAAGATTAATTTTTAAAATTATCAGTGTAATGCTACAAGTAGATAGAATAAAATCATTTTCAAATTTTATAATTTTTTATTTAATTATTATAATTTTTTTTTTTTTGTGTTTTACATAAAATTTCTGTTTTAAAAAACATGATTTGTTCTTCTTTATTAATGAATTCTTAAATAATACTTGTAATAATTTGAAATTGGAATATTAATTAAGAATTCAAACAAATATTTTTAAAACATATATATTTTTTTATAAGAGCATATTTAAAAAATAAAGTTATAATTAATATATAGATTTGCATAAAAATTAACTAATAAAAAAATAAAAATTTTATTCTTATTTAATGTTGGTGAGAAGATTATTATTTTTAAAGTATATACATTTGATCTATATATATTTATTTACAAAATAATCAATAATATTAACATAAAAAAATTATATTTGAAGAATTGATTGGTTCCTTTAAAAAATTATTTTATTTCAAATAAGTTGGTTCTATAATGTCAAAAAAATATTCATAGCAAATAATTTGTATTATGTTGGAAGAAGTATGACTAATTTTTAATAAAAAACAATGGCTAGTTTTTAATAAAAACAATGATTTAATAGTTTTTGCTTGGAACTCGACGAGAGCCTGCAGCCTTTGGTTCAGAAGAATAAGGGCTGCCAAATATTCAGGACATTTGGTGCTAGAGATATCTAAACTGAAGAGTCTACACATCTTTCTGTAAACAGACACGAGAGCATACATACATAAACAACATAGTTTTTAATTCAAAAGATTAAACTATTGGATTATGTATCCATCTTTTGTATATATAAATACCTCTCGAAAGGATTACAAATCCTGTATTTAATTCGGTAAACTGCTGAGAAATACCCAAATATCTTAAGCTATTGTACAATACAATCTATGCTGATTGGGTTTGAGGCTGGAATTAAGTAACAGATAAGAAGTAGAAGTAGGTAGCTAGGTAGGTAAAGCTTGTAGCACTGTACAAATGAATTTGAACTTGAGACAACGATGTGTCTTGAAAACAAAGTTTTGTGACATAAAAAAAGGATGCTACAGCTAAAATAGATGAGTCGCATACACAAACCTTGTCTTAAATTGTAGAAAATCACGCATGCACTGTTTGGTGATTTGTATGCCAAGAAAAAGATTGAAAGTATCTCAACCCAAAATTTAAGGATAAGGAGTAAGTAGTTCACAAATTAGTGGTCTTTAATTATTTGGGATTGAGACTTGATGTTAACGGAAACATATTTTATTAGGGTTACGTAAGTTTTTTTTTGGCCTCCACTAAGTATTCTTTATAATTCGATAAAAGCTCTTCTTTGGCTACAACCTACAATAAACAATCTTTTGTTTATAAAATCTCTTGTTTTGGCTGCAATGAGGAATTTGATATTTTTTAATTTCAAATCTTAGAATATTTTGAACTGTTTTTTACATATTAATAACTTTTTTTTTCATTCAAATTTCAGACAGATCATAATATTGTATTTATAAATAAAAATTGTTATAATTATTTTTTTAAATTCAAACTTGAGATGATAAAAGTAGAGACATAACTCTTTCAAAATTTTCGATTTTAAACAACAATATGATTTTTTCTACATTTAGATTTTGTACCTTTTGAATTTTTTTAATTAAGAACTTCTATTCTTTTTTAGTTTAAATGAAAAGTTTTATTTTTTTGAGATTTTTTGTTCCAGATTCTCTATTATAATATTATCAATTAGTAATTGATATTTTTTTTAGATTTTTTTATTTTACAATATCACGTATCGACTATAAATTGATAGTATTAATAAAGAGTCTTAAAAAAAATCTCAAAAAAATAAAAAAGTTTCAATCAAATTAAAAAAAAATAGAAGATTTCAATTAAAAAAAATTCAAAAAATATACAGCCTAAATGTACAGAAAAGCCGTCGTTATCTAACAATGTCTTCATAAATTCAAACTCAAGAAGTACCTCAAAGATTAAGGAATCTGATGCTAATGTCACTAAAGTTTAAATATTCAATAATCAGTAATGACAAGTACTTTGATTTAGTCAAGGTAAACGATAATGAAATAAGAAAAGGATTGTCTTTGGTCAGGATAAGGCCAACTCCGACAAATTTGGGGCAACAAATAGTTCATCAAAATTAAATACTACCAATACATCCAAGTGCATCTATTTAATTTACTTGCTCTTTGACAATGTTGTTAACGGAATAGCTTTTTATCGTTATATGATTATTAAAAAAATTGAAGTTATTTTACTGGAAAAAAAAACTATTTGGGGATAAAATTTTTAGACCAGAGCTGCTTGTGTACTGCTGGGTTATGTTAAAAAAAAACATGTCTGACTATGATATTGTAGCGTTTGGTCCACGTCCTTGTAACCCTTCCTAATTTATTAATGAGATTTGCATGATTCAATCAAATCGTGAAGTTTCCTGGTAATAACAATCAGCAAACTTCTCTTCTCTTCAAAGTAATGCAGTTGGGCCTCCGCACATACTGTTCTAAACTCTTGCTTACGTTGAAGATTTTAGGAAAATCTTATAAATAACACATTTTTCCATTCAAGCTTAAACCAAGAAAACAAGATAGCTAGAATCAGCTCATGAACCATAGGTAGAAGACAAGATGATCAGGAAAAAGCACCCTTCTAAACCTGCTCTGTCTTTCTTTTTCTTTCTTTCTTTGAAGATCTTCTTAGAAATGGGAGTAGCCCAGAACACAACATCTACAATCCCAGTGAATGTAGGTGTGGTTCTTGACTTGGATTATTTGGATGCCAATGTTTCATTGAGCTGCATCAACATGGCCCTTTCAGACTTCTATGCTGCTCATGGTGACTACAAAACCAGACTGGTCCTCACCACCAGGGACTCCAAGAAAGATGTTGTTGGTGCAGCTGCTGCAGGTTCCCTCTCTGCCCCGCTCGTAATTATGAATCATTTTCTTATCAATTTTACAGATTATGCAACATTTTAACAGTAGAGATTTATAAATTTCAGTATTAACTATAGTTTGATCATTGAAATCACAATATGATCATGAGAAGATACTACTGCATGCATATTCTTTTTCGACGATAAGGGTATTCTTGAACACGCTTTTACGTATCTAGCTAGACAAACTCTCTTTCTAATCGTTTTTTAAGTAAGTCAGTCACATTCGAACCTGTGTATTTACTAGAAATTTCTTTCTTAACCTTTCGTCCTATTCGAACCCAAAATGATAACACGAGAAGCAAAACCTGAGTCAATACCTTAAGACGAGGGTGGATACTTTTGTCTAAACCTTTCTGTGATAATGAAAGGACTATTTGTTTTTACTCTGTGCTGGCCATGGTGAGGACAGAAAAGACTTCCTAAATTGTGGCTATCTGGCTTTCAAAAAGTCACCATTTGTGAGTTGTACTCTCTAGTTTGTGTTTGATACTGTAGACTAGACATTTTGCAGAGAAATATTGGTCTCCTTATGCTTCAAATGCGGCTGTCTGCATATGCTAGATCATTTAACTTTAGAACTATTAAAATACAAGGAAAAAACTTACTGCAGAACTTCTATTTTAAATTAATTCTGAAAGTTGTTAAGAAATGTTTATAGATTTGACAAAAACAATAAAAAAGTAACCAAGATTATTGGCCGGCTTCTGATGTAATCAACAGCTAGTCTTACACATACTTTTTCCTTTAATATAGTTTTTTTCTAAAGTTAAAACAAAAGTTTAAATTGATAAAATCGTTTGCCTCGAGTTATAAAAAACAGTTAGGTTCATAATCTGCTCAAAAAGTTTGGATTGATGGTGAAAGATATATATAGCTAGAGCAGCAGGGATGGCTAGACAAGAAAATTAAACGTGTCAATTTTATGCTGTCATGTCAGTTTTTGATTTGTGTAAGGGGGGCAGAGGAAAAGAGAAGAGCTCACAGAACCTAAAACATGACTGTAGAATGATCATCCTATAAGAAAGTGCGATCCTATTCTTCCACTTTCTCTGCTGCACAACTGATCATCCTATAAGAAAGATCATGTAACAAGTCTTTAATTTTTCTTTTCTCCTTTCGAAACGCAGCCCTGGACTTGATAAAAAATGTGGAGGTGCAAGCAATATTGGGGCCAACAACATCAACGCAAGCCAATTTTGTTATTGACCTTGGAGAAAAAGCTCAGGTGCCAATAATATCGTTTTCTGCAACGAGTCCTTCTCTTACTTCCATTAGGAGTTCCTATTTTTTTCGAGCTATGCATAATGACTCAACTCAAGTGAATGCCATAAGTGCATTGGTTCAAGCCTTTGGATGGAGAGAAGCAGTACCCATCTACATCGACAATGAATATGGAGAAGGAATCATACCTTATTTGACTGATGCTTTGCAAGCAGTTGATGCTCGTGTCCCCTACCGGAGTGTCATTTCGTCATCAGCTACTGACGATCAAATTGTTAAGGAGCTTTATAAGTTGATGACGATGCAAACTAGAGTTTTCATTGTGCACATGTATCGGTCTCTTGGAACTCGGCTTTTCACCAAAGCTGAAGAGATTGGAATGATGAGTGAAGGATATGTTTGGATCATGACTGATGGTCTGACTGCTGATTTCTTGACTTCACCAAATCCTTCTGTCATTGATACAATACAAGGGGTATTGGGTATTAAACCTTATGTTCCAACAACAAAAGAGCTTGAAAGTTTTCGAGTTCGGTGGAAAAGGAAATTCCTACAAGATAATCCAAATAACATTGATGCTGAGTTGAACTTTCATGGACTATGGGCCTATGATGCTACTACAGCATTGGCCATGGCAGTTGAGAAAGCTGGAACTAAAATTTTTGGCTTCCAAAAGGCAAATGTTTCTAGCAATTCATCCTCGGATCTTGCAACTCTTGGCATCTCTTTAAATGGTCCACGCCTTCTTCAAGCTCTATCAAACACTAGTTTCAAAGGCCTCACAGGAGATTACCTTTTTGTTGATGGGCAGTTGCCATCACAAGCTTTCCAGATAGTTAATGTAAACGGAAATGGAGGAAGAGAGATTGGATTTTGGACACAGACAGAAGGACTTGTAAAAAATTTGAATCCTAGCATAAACAAACTTAGGAATTCAACTTCTGCGTCCGGTATCTCAACTGTAATTTTTCCAGGGGATACAACTTCTGTTCCTAAGGGTTGGGAGACTCCCACAAATGAGAAGAAGTTGAAAATAGGAGTGCCAGTGAAGGATGGCTTCAGTGAGTTTGTGGCAGTGACAGAAGATCCTAGTTCCAACACCACAAAATTCACCGGATACTGCATAGATGTTTTTGATGCTGTAGTCAAAGCATTACCTTATGCTTTGCCTTATGAGTACATCCCCTTTGCCAAGCCTGACGGCAAGCCTGCCGGAACTTACAACGATCTGGTCTATCAAGTGTACTCAAAGGTAAAACATAATTCTATCTTTTGCTGAGTTTTTTTTATATTGCACTGAATGCCATACACATTGATGCAAGTATGTTTGTTTCTTTCGCAATTAATTTTGCTTACTTTCAACAGAATTACGATGCTGTGGTTGGAGACGTGACCGTTATCTTCAACAGGTCGTTGTACATCGACTATACATTGCCTTTCACAGAAAGTGGTGTCTCCATGATTGTTCCTATTGCAGACAAGAACAGCAAAAATGCATGGGTCTTCATGAAACCTTTGACATGGGACCTTTGGGTGAGCAGTTTTTGTTTCTTTGTTTTCATTGGATTTGTTGTCTGGGCTCTTGAGCACAGAATAAATGAAGATTTTCGAGGGTCTGCTTCAGATCAAGCTGGCACTAGCTTCTGGTTTTCCTTCTCGACGATGGTTTTTGCACAACGTAATCTCCCTTCTCATGTTGTACTAGCACTCCATTACATATGAACACCAAATGACTTTATGTTTATATTTACAGGGGAGAGAGTGGTCAGCAACTTGTCTAGAGCGGTGATAATCATATGGTGTTTCGTTGTGTTGATTCTCACGCAGAGCTACTCTGCCAGTTTAACGAGCCTACTCACCGTCCAGCAGCTGCAGCCTACAGTTACTGATGTACATGAACTCATTAAGACTGGAGAGTATGTTGGCTACCAGAAGGGTTCTTTTGTTCTCGAAATCTTGCTAGGCTTGGGGTTCGACAATTCCAAGCTCTTGGTGTATAATTCTCTAGAAGAATGGCACGATCTTTTCTCCAAAGGAAGTGGAAACGGTGGTATTGCTGCTGCTTTCGACGAAGTGGCATATCTAAAGCTCTTTTTGTCAAGATATTGCTCCAAATATACCATGATTGATCCTACATTTAAAACCGGCGGTTTTGGCTTTGTAAAATCTCTTTCCAATCTTGGTATTTCCATTTCCTCTATGGCTAATAAGTGCATAGTTTCTCATGTAACCCTTCTTTTTGTAACTTCAGGTCTTCCCTAAAGGTTCTCCTCTAGTGCCTGATATATCGAGGGCAATATTAAATGTAACTGAGGGGGAGAAAATGAAGCAAATAGAGGATGCATGGTTTGGCAAAAAAAGCAGTTGTCCGGATTCCAGCACCTCAGTTTCATCTAACAGCCTAAGTCTCGGTAGTTTCTGGGGATTATTTTTGATCGCCGGATTTGCTGCATTTTCAGCTCTTATTATCTTCATAGTCATGTTTGTTTACCGAGAAAGAAGAGCCTTGAGGCCCTCTGATTCCACAGCTTCAATATGGAGTAGAATTAAAAATTTCATTACAATTTTCAATCAAAGGGACATGACATACCGTACTTTCAGACAGAGTGAACTGAATGATAGAAATGGCATCAGTCCGGCTACTATGGGCGTCCCAAGTCCATCAGCATATTCAGTTCATGCAGAATTTCCTGCCGATCCATCTTCAGCAGGTTATGATTCTAGTCCGAGTAGGCAAGCACCGCAAGAGGGAGTTATAGATATCGATCAGCTTACCGACCAAAATCAAGAGAGACCAACAGCTTTGGAGATAGACCATGAAAATACATGACTTGTAGGTTATCATTTGACACTGATGACACCAGTAGCCATTAGCATTGTAAGGAAATTGAATTTACTGTATTGCATATACATAGAAGTTAGATGATTCTATTTGGATGTAGGTAGGTTTAGACAGAGATTCAGTAATTGAATTACGTTATATTTCTTGCCTTTTCTTTTCCTCTTTGAGTGCTAATTCTGTTATTTTGTTACTGAAGAACATCCTGCATTACCTTCTGTACCTTATTATTTGTGGAGACTTCTCTGCCATTTCTTTCAAATCCAAACTTAACAAGAACCCAGAGATTGCCTAATCTTTAAAGGAAAAATGTTAAAATGATCTGGGAGAAGGGAAAGAATAATGGCATGGATCTATACAACTTCTATTGAGATACTAATGGCTGCAAAGTACATGTTACATTGGTTGCAAAACTTTCCTAGCATTTTTTGTACACAAATTTACAGAAGACATCATGGTAAATATTGTTCCAAGCACACTTTTATTTTTTGATAAGTCACAGGCTTTGAAACAAATGAATCCATACCATTAGCATAGAATTCCTCTGCACTATCTGATAACCATAAATCGGCTGGTATAGAAACCAAGCAACATTGCTGTGTTTTGATGAATAACAATTAACAGGGTAGTAAGATTACAAGTGAATCAGGAGACCAAATGGGTATCAAACTTTTAAGGGCTATTAAGAGTGAAGTGCTCACCGCAATTATAGTAATCCGCTTATCATAATGAACAGAAATCTGGCCATCTTGTAATGAAGCTGAGGATGGTGCACATGGCTCTATTCCAGCTTTAATAGCAGAATCCCAATTGCCAGTTTCTTCAAAAGAACGAATCAATTGTGTAGCTTGAAGGCCATTATAACCAGCATGCTGACGTCCTGCAGAATAAGTATGATATATGGTTACTAAAACTTAAGAATCCAAATGTGCAGCATAATGGAAATTGCATTCTCACCTAAACTCATCAGAAGAAGCATTAACAAAGAAAAGGCCGCAGTAGAAATGACTTGAATCTAGAAATTACCATCAAAATGAGATCGTAAAAACAGGACTGAACTGCACGCACAGCTTCAGCTCCGTTGTTCACAACATCCATGGTATGGCCTAACTGCTTCATCATTGATTTCGTCACCATTACATTGATCTTGTTATCTTCTACTAGAAGGATCTTAGGCTTTGGTTTTGATTCTGGTTCTTGTGGAATGCTGCTAGAAGTGCACTGAGAACTTACGGCAGATTTCTCTTGTTCCTGACACGACCAAAAAATCAAATGTGGTTATCAGACACCAACAGCATGAATTTCATGCCGCAGCTCATACTTATGTGGAGAGCCTCGTTTCAGTCTACGGTACTAGTGGTATTCAAGTTGCAGCAGATGGTGATGGAAAGGTGAGGAAAACTGAAGTCATCTATTAAGAAAAAGACTAATCGTAGAAGAACAAGTTGGCAATGGTCAACAGGGGAGGAGCATCAACTCTCCTATAAAAAACAAGAACATTAGAAAATTCACATGTATTTTTATATATGGTAGTAATAATAATAATTGTATAACCAATTTGGCTTTCAATCAAATGCTAATTTATTATTAATCTTGATATTATCAATTTAAAAATTCAATTTAAAAAATTCACATGTATTTTTATATATTCAGTCAATATCCATTCTAGCAACTTTCTACTCCTACGAAATTTTAAACCAAACATGCGAGTTTGCAATTTAAAAATTCAATTTAAATATACTTGTTCGAGCGGTAAATTTTATACCAAACACGTGAGTTCTCAATTGAATAAGATATTGGCCAGTTTATTATTTATTTTTTTTTTCCTTTTTTTTTTAGTATATTTGGTAAATCAAGAAACTATAGATTAAAAGATATTGGTTTTGGGCTTCTGGTGTTGGCCTTGCTGGTCCACAGACTGGAATCCCCTTAAGGGTCAGTTTTTCTTTTTGCCTCTATACATATTTGTGAATGTAAGAAATGTGGGCTTCATTTTCGTTTTTGCAGATCATGATTTTGGAAGATAAAGAAGAAAATATTGGTCTTTTTACCAACAGATGAGACTAAAGCAATGGATAGACGCCCTTTTGATCTTTTCGTATGTTTGCTTGTATGTTGAGAGAGAACATTCCATTTTTTTTTTTTTTTTGATAGGTACAAGAAGGAGGGTATCTGTGGGATCCTTCCGGTTATCGCACCTAATTCTCAACTCCTCAGGCTAGATCAACGTCAAAACACATTTTCGTTTTTCATCAACTACTGGACTGCTTCTTATCTCAAACTGGTTCAAACCTGATACCATTAAGAGATAATTATGGTTAGTTATTTGTAGGTAGACCACATTCCTCGGTTGTAAGAACATTCCAACTATTATCTAGATTTTCAGCATATGAGAATTTTTACATTACTTTCAAGGTTTTAGCAGCTTGTTTTTTGAGGCTGGTGATCCTGAACCTAGAGCTGAAGAAGCAGAACAATTGGACTGCACTCTTTTTTTGAAGGTTGTCTGAGGTAAAATGAAGAGAAATTAAAGGTCCATAATGAAATTTGATTTTCTCTTTTGTCTATATTCTATCGATACTTATGTACAGTCACTCAATTTATGCTTTAATTTTGTTTGTATGCTGAAATCAGATGACTTGAAACTGTATCTTTGAAACGCTGCTGGTTTACTCAGTCTTGAAAGCTCATTCTTTAGAAAGTCATCTGTTTTCTAAGTACTAATATGCACTTCGACTTTATTGCCACTAAGCTGCTACCGGAATGTGGCCAATGTAGAATTGAAGTATAGATGCATTTGTTTTTGGTAGAAAAATCAATAGTTGAGGAAAGGTGAACTTATTGTTGCAACATCTCCTTTTTTGCATTTCCTTTTTGCCTAGGTACTGTTTAGGTGCCAATTGGTTTCCATAAGCAGATCAAAACTGTCAATTTCTCAATCTTAGAAAATCGGTTGACAGTGAAAGATTGTGTGGATAAATATTGATGAATTATTATGTACTGCTAGATGTAGTGAAAAAAGTTACGTTGCCTGAAAATAGTTACAAACTTGTTTATGGTGCTGACAAAAAAAAAAAAAAAAAAAAAAAAAAGAAGAAGCAAAGGCTGAAACTGGTGAAATCAAAGGGCATTATTTAAATGTCATCTGGGTTTGAATCCTTCTGAGAGGTCCACTAGAGAACACAAATTGTTGAAGAATGCATATTATCATATTGAAAGAAGCGAAGCGTAGCGATTTGATACCATCTGTTGGTAACTTTTTTTCTTTTTTCTGTATCGTAATTTTGCAGTGGTGATGGATTCGGAGCAGTTGTGGAGCGATACCTTGATGTTAAGATTACAGGTTTGAGTTGAGATGGCCAGCCTATCAAATTAAGTGGATGCTTCTGGCTGGCAGGCACGTATCCTACAGCATGAGGGCGATCATTTGGAAGTAACTCGATCTCTATGTTGACAAGATGGTACCAAGAACATTCAGAACCAAAAAAAAAAAAAAAAAATATTAACTTGCCTCTTGCTAAGGGCTGCCCAAAGCTTGTTCTCACTCTAGCTGATGCTAGAGATGAAATTTCAGTTTAAATCCAATATATGGGACATGGTGAAATCAATTAAATGATGGTTCTTAATCCATTTGATTCTGTTGGAATCATAATTTTCTTGTTTCTCGTTTCTTTTATGTTCTTTTGGAAGAAGTGCAAATAAGGATATGTGAAATGATATCCTTATTGGTCAGATACTGATCAATAATACATGAAACTTATCCATCTATTTAGTTATTATACTCTTGTTCAGATACTGATCACTAATACAACTTCTAACGATAGTTTCGATGCCCATACATCGAATCTAGCATATTTGGTACATTATAACTTATTTTGCATTTCCCTTACTGGTTGCACTTACTTCACTATGCCACTGACTTATGCTGTCTGAAGTTTCAATGATAAGTACAAGTCAA
Organism: Dovyalis caffra; assembly: GCA_963924115.1. Taxonomy (NCBI): domain Eukaryota; kingdom Viridiplantae; phylum Streptophyta; class Magnoliopsida; order Malpighiales; family Salicaceae; genus Dovyalis; species Dovyalis caffra. The sequence continues at coordinate 17,216,025 of CAWUPB010001194.1, read as the reverse complement.
GTATTGTCATAGTATATTTCATTAGCTGTTGGCCTTTCTTGATTTAGGTCGGTAAGCTGGTAGATATATATGTCTACCTCCTGAGGTGTTTGACTATCTGGACCCGAATCATCTTCTGTAGAGGATGGATCTCCAGGAAATTCTCTATGAACTGAATCGGCCGACGGAGTTTGCGAGCCCATTCTTCGCAGATTAATGTCACTTTTGTCATTCATTTGGCCTTGTCTGAAATTTTGGCATGTTAAGTCCCTTTGATTGAAGATTCTGAACAAACTTCGAATTCTAGTCCATATTGAAGTTCTGGAATCAGAGGGACTAAAGAGTACTCTTCTTTCCTGGTAAACAAACTTGAGTGTGAAGATAAAGAGAGCCAACAGTGCAGCTATTCCTGCAAATAAAAATAACCCCCAGAAACTCTCGAGGCTAAGGCTATTGGATGAAGTTGAGGTGTTGGAATCTGGATAGCTGCTTTGTTCGCCAAACCATACATCCTCCTTATGCTTAATTTCATCTGCCATCACATTTAGAATTGCCCATGATACATCAGGTACCAGAGGAGAACATAAATGCCAGAATGAAAGTATGCACTTAAGCGGCACAGAGAGAAAGAGAGAGGATAGTGAACTTACGAAAGACAAAACCTCCTCCCGTTTTAAGTCTAGGATCAATCATGGTATATTTGGAGCAATACTTTGACAGAAAGAGCATCGTCCATTGCACTTCATCAAAAGCAGCAGCAATACCACCATTCCTACTTCCTATCGAGAACAGTTTGTCGCATTCTTCCACAGAATTATACTCCATGAGTTCAGACTGATTGAAGCCTAAATCTAATAAGATTTCCCTAACAGGAGAATCTTTCCGGTAGCCCACGTATTCACCCTTGTTAATAAGCTCATGTACATCAGTAATTGTAGGCTGCAGCTGCTGAACTGTAAGTAGGCTAACTAAAATGGCGGTGTAACTCTGCGTGAGGATCAGCCCAACAAGACACGATATGATTACCACTACTCCAGACAGGTTGCTAATGCTCTTCTCCCCTGTAAATATGAGAACAAGTAAATTTTGTGTTTGAGATATTAGACACATAAAATATTGGAGTACTTAACTGGAGAAGCGAATTTCTACAAGGGGAAGGGAAATTACATTGCATAAAAACCATGGCTGAGAAGGAAAGCTAAAAGCTAGTGCCAGCTTGATGTAAAGGAGGTCCTGGAAAATCTTCATTTGTTCTGTGTTCAAGGACCCAGACCACAAATCCAACGAAGACGAATAAACAAAAACTTGCAACCCAAAGGTCCCATGTAAAAGGCTTCAAGAAAACCCATGCAGTTTTTCTCCTGTTGTCTATGTTGGGAACGATCATGCTGTATCCAAAAAGTTTTGTTGTGTTATAGTTGGGAATGAATCCACCCTTCGCTGACACTGCTATCCTCAACTTCCTTCCTTTTGTTGGAATTTCCCAACCCTTTGGAATAGAAGTTTCATCTCCGGGCCATATAATAGTTAAAAGATTGGAATTAAAAGATGCGAACGTATTTTCGTTGGTTCTTGAGTTCAATGTTTTGACAAGTTCTTTTGGTGTCCAAAATCCAATATCTCTTCCACCATTTCCATTCACATTAACTATTTGGAATGCCGATGGTAGCAACTGCCCATTAACAAAAACGAAATATCCTGCAAGACCTTTGAAACTAGTGCTTGAAAATGCTTGAAGAAGGTTTGGACCATTTAAAGAGACGCCAAGAGTTGCAAGATCCATTGATGAATCGCTAGAAACATTTGCCCTTCTGAAGCCAAAAGTTGTAGTTCTAGCTTTCTCAATTGCCATGGCCAATGCTGTCATAGCATCATAGGCCCATAGTCCATAAATGTTCAACTCAGAATCAATGTTATTAGGATTATCTTGTAGGAATTTCCTTTTCCACCGAACTCGAAAACTTTCAAGCTCTTTTGTTCTTGGAACATAAGGTTTAACACCCAATACCCCTTGCATTGTTTCAGTGACAGAAGGATTTGATGAACTCAACAAATCAGCCGTCAGACCATCAGTCACAATCCAAACATAGCCTTCACTCATCATTACACACTCTTTCGCTTTGGCAAAAAGCCGAGTGCCAAGAGAGCGATACATGTGGACAATGAAAACCCTAGTTTGCATTGTCGTCAGCTGGTAAAGCTCCTCATAAATTTGATCATCAGTGGCTGATGGAGAAATGACACTCTGATAGGGGATAAAAGCATCAACTGCCTGCAAAGCATCAGTCAAATAAGGTATTGTTCCCTCTCCATATGCATTGTTTACATAGATGGGTACTGCTTCTCTCCATCCAAAGGCTTGAATTAATGCCCTTATGGCATTCACTTGAGTCGAGTCATTTTGTGTTGCTCGAAAAAAATACGGTCTCCTGACTGAAGTAAGAGAAGGACTTGATGCCGAAAATGATATGATGGGAACCTGAGCTTTTTCTCCAAGGTCAATAACAAAATTGGCTTGCATTGATGTTGTTGGCCCTAAGATTGCTTGCACTTCCACATTTTTTATCAAGTCCAGAGCTGTGTTTTGAAAGGGCAAAAGTTTAGTTTTAACTTGATGAAAACAGGCTAATTGACTGGCAAATTAAATATGCATAATACAAGAACTACTTGTTTTATAACTACCAAAATATTTTATAGATTGACATGGTAACTAATAGCCATATGATGCAAAGATGTTGGTTATATCAGTCCTAAAGAGTAAGGAAGTGCCAAACTTATCATGTTGGCTATTAAGAAGGTTTTGGAGATCAATGTCGGTTCTCTTTATGCTCATAAGGTGAATTGAATTATTGAATCTTAATCGACTGATGCTATTGTTTGGACAAATAAAAAAGTTTCTGCTAGGTTTTGGCATTTCCAAAGTCTCTTTAACTCTATTGTTGTTTTGATTAAGTTTTTGAATTCTATTTCTTTCAACCAGATTCTTCAAGAAGGGAATGAACGATAAATTCTTTAACCGGTAGTAGTTTACATAAAAACAATGATCTTGTTGCTTGCTTATGGTCATTTTATCCTCTAGCTTTTTTGGTGAATCTCTTGTATGTCTTCACTTTGTACTATCTTCTTTTTAATATAATCTTGATTTTCATTAAAAAAAAAAAAAAACATGTATGAGGGATGCCAGAAGATAGCAAGGTAAACAAGAGATTAAGCATGAAGTACTCGCTAAATGATCTAGCATATTCGTTTTTGTCAAATCCATAAATAATTCTTAACTACTTTCAGAATTAACTTTAAAACAGAAGTTTTGTAGAAAGGTTTTTCCTTGTATTTTAATTGTTCTGAAGTCAAATGATCTAGCATATGCAGATTGCCGCATTTAAGCATACGAAGGAGACCAATTCTATGGTGTTGGGTGCAAAATGTATAGTCGACAGTATCAGACACAAACTAGAGAGTATAGCTCACAAATGATATCATGTCAATTACGTGGATTTTTATGATCAAACTATAAAAATTTGCATAAGGAGGTTAATATTATCTGTGAAAAATGATAAGCAATGATTCATAATTGGAGAAAACAGATGATATAATTAAGAGGGGGCAGAGAGGGAACCTGCAGCAGCTGCACCGACCGCATCTTTCTTCGAGTCCCTGGTGGTGAGGATCAGTCTGGTTTTGTAGTCACCATGAGACGCATAAAAGTCTGAAAGGGCCATGTTGATGCAGCTCAATGCAATCTTGGCATCCAAATAATCCAAGTCAAGAACCAGACCTACATTCATTGGGATTTTAGATGTTGTGTTTTGGGCCACTCCCCTTTCTAAGATGATCTTCAATGAAAGAAAGAAAAAGAAAGATAGAGCAGGCTTTGAAGGGTGCTTTTTCCTGATCATGTTGTCTTCTACCTATGGTTGATGAGCTGATTCTAGCTTGCTATTTTTCTTGGTTTAAGTTTGAATGGAAAAAAGTGTTACTTATAAGGTGAAACTAAAGCCTTCAATGGAAGAGTTTATAACAGCACTTGGGGAGGCCCTACTGATTCCTCCTTTGAAGAGAGGAGAAGTTTGCTGATTGTTATTACCAGGAAATTTCATGATTTGACTGAATCAAGCAAATCACATTAATAAATTGGGAAGGGATTCCAAGGACATGGACCTCAGCACTATGATATTATTGTAGGACATGTTATTCTAACATGTTTTTAGGTTGGGTACGGTCTCCGTTTATATAGGGTCAAAACTCATGTAAATAAAATAAGAAAAAAAAATACAAAAATACAAAGAGGAAAAAAAAACACAGAAATGAAAAAGACTTTTCCTAAAAAAACAAAAAAAGTGAATGTCTTAATTATGTATAATTAAGCCAAACTACGGAAAAATATTTCAAACTCCATAAAAATGAAATTTTTATATTCTCTTTGGATCTCTTTAACTTGAGTGGTGTTAATATATGGTCGAAAAGCTTTCATCTTTAGATATTTTTCAAAAATCTATTTTATGAAATGTCCTCTTTTTCTTTATTATTGTTGTTAGAATCCATTTTTAAAAAGATGATTTTAATATTTTGATACGTATTCTCTAATTTAATTATTTTTTCTTTTTGTATTTTAATATTTGACATAGTGGAAAAAATTGAACGGATGGCTGTCTTGTAATTTTTTTCCACACAAGAGTTTTTTATGTAAAAAATATGTATTGATTGTGATTGTGTGTTTATTTATTTTTACGTTGACAACTATTTATTGATTGGTCATAATTTTAACTGCAAAAACATGAAAAATGATTTGAAAAATTATGGTTTGTGATTTCAATTCATATATGTTCGTTTTTCTATCATTTATCTACTCATATAAGAGCATTCAGACTCAGAATCCTTACAACAAACATGCATTCATGATGATTTTTTTCTTTTTAAATCTTTATGATTATTTAGAGAAGATTTAATATGAATTGACATGTAAGCTAATACAATAATACCTGTAATTATCGAATAATTAAAAAAAAATTGTTGACAAGTATTTTAGTTTCATTTGGATTCAATTTAATTAATCAATTTTAACTCATCTTTAGTCACAAACACATGTTAAGGTGGCATGTAAAATAGATGCACTTGGATGTATTGGTAGCATTTAACTCTAATGAATTATTAGTTGCCCCAAATATGTCGGGTTTGGCCTTATACCGATCGTTTACCTTGACTAAATCAAAAGTACTTGTGGTTACTGGTTATTGAATATTCAAGCTTTAGTTACATTAGCATCAGATTGGTTAACCATTGAGGTATTAGCGGTAAAAGGTTTCACTCTCACGTCATCTTCTGTAGCATCCTTTCCAGGAAGCATCCTTTGTTATGTCACAAAACTTTGTTTTCAAGACACATCGTTATCTCAAGTTCAAATTCGTTTGTACAGTGCTGTAAGCTTTACCTACCACCTCCTCGTCCGCTACTTAATTCCAACCCCAATCCCAATCACAACAGATTGGGCAATTGCTTAAGATATTAGGGTATTTCTCAACAGTTTACCCAAGTGCATACAAGATAGAGGTTGACGTTTGTTTATTTATTTATTTATTATTATTATTAAAGGAGCCGTAGCCCAAGGAAGGTTGATGCTTGAAAGTGAAAAAAAAAAAAAATAGCAACTTTTTAATGGATAACTAGTTTTTTTACTCACGTTGCATTACAGATTGGATAAAACAAATAAAATTATTTTAGTTTGATGTTTCATAATATATTGTATATATACCAAAATTATCAAATCAAAATTGAATGAAAAAATCGTTCAATTTTATAATTTTTTAATCAAAATTTTGTATTTGACTTATTATTCTTTATATTTTTTTATTAAAAATAATTATTTATTTATCTCTATCCACAAACTAAAAAATTTATAATAGTATAAAAAATGTCAAAATCAATAGATTCTTAGCTAAAAACTTATTTTATAAATTATTTTTTTAAAAAAATTTGTCTTAAAATTTTTAATTAAAAAATAGAGAAAAGGACCAAAGTGATCAAAAACCAAAAAAGGGAGCAAAATGACTAAAGTGTAATGTTATAAAAAATGTCAAAATCAATAGATTCTTGGCTAAAAACTTATTTTATAAATTATTTTTAAAATTTTTTTTTGTCTTAAAATTTTTAATTAAAAAAATAGAGAAAAAGGACCAAAGTGATAAAAAAACAAAAAAAGGAGCAAAATGAAATAAAAAATATTTAAAAAAGAGGGACTAAAGTGTAATATTATAAAAATTTTTATAATAAATATTTTAAAAGTATTTGAAAACTATAAAAATATCATTACATAGAGAAAGTAATAATATATTTGAATCTAAGTGAATAATACGGATGAATTTGAGTAAATGTTTTACTTTAGTATTTTTTTTTTTTGGTTAATGTGGGACAGCGGGAGAGACAAAAAAGAACATAAACTTGATTTACATCCCAAATTATTAAATTGACCCTTGTATACTTAAACGTTTGCAAAATTTTAAAGCAGAAAAATGTGGCTTCGATCTCCAGGTTTTCTTTGTCCTTTACCTATTCCTACTGCATTTTTCACTGATTTAACCATGGATTTCGTTTAAGGACTGCCTAACTCACAAGGAAAAGTTTGTTTTGTGGTGGTAGATCTAATCACTAAATATGCTCACTTCATGCCCCTTTCTCATCCATATATTGCACCAACTTGGCACAAGTCTTTATGGATTCAATTTTTAAAACTGCATTTTTTGCCTAGCACAATTGTATATGATAGGGATCCAGTTTTCTTGAGTACTTCTTCGAAGGAATTATTTGCTCTGGAGAGGGTTTTCTTCGCCGTATTCTACTGCATATCACACCGAACTGACAGGCAATCTGAAGTCGTCAATAAATGCTTGCAATATTATCTGCACGATGCATGATAGGAACACAACCTAAAGCTTGGTATAAAATAGTTGGCATTGGCTGAATTCTGGTACAATACTAGTTTCCATTCTAGTATCCGTGACTCCATTTGAGCCACTTTATAGCTATCCACCTCCAGTATAGCTTCCTTACTTGCCTCAAGAATCTGCAACGGTTAGAGTGGATCAATGGCTTCAGAAAAGGGATTTAATGACTGCTGTGTTGAATTACCAGTTGGAGAAAGCACAACACAGAATGAAACAGAAAGGTGATAAACAAAGTGTGGACAGACAGTTTGAGATTGGAGATGTGGTGTATGTGAAACTCCAACAGGACAAACAGGTTAATTTGGCTCATAAATTTGCAGTCAAGTATTATGGTCCCTGTAAAGTGTTAGACAAGATTGGTTCTGAGGCATATACATTGGACTAGCCAAGTTTTTTTTTTTTTTTTTTTTTTTTTTTTTTTGTGAAAATCAAGAATTGTATTAATAAAATCGAGACTTGCAAGATGTACAACATGATTTTGTTCCTCTTTCAATTGATAGTTCAATTTCTCCTTATCCAGTGTATATCATAGACAAACATATGGCGAACCGAGGCAACAAAGTTGCTACAGAGTGGCTGGTTTAGTGGTCTGATGGAACTGCAGAACAAGCTACTTGGTAATTTGCTTATGATCTTCAAAGGAAATTTCCTGATATTAACCTGGAGGACAGAGTCCTTTGAAGATAGCCCTCTCATCTTAAAGGTCGTCCTTAGGAGAAACCAAGATACAAATCAATCCAATCTACACTTTAAAACCAAGCAACAAAATCAGAGCTTGTTCTCTGAACCTTCAGAGAGAAGCAGTAAATTCTGTACTAAAATTTTTTTTTATGACTGAAAATAATCCTTCGATGATGACAGTAGCCTGTTTACTAAGCAAATTATAATCCTACGAATTGCAGAAACCATAGTGACAGGATTGCGTGGAGTAGAAGCCTGCAGAAACACTGATTTTACATCCAAGCAATAAAACCCACTAATCTATGCACACCTGAATCCTGATTTAGCAAAAGCATCTGCAGTGCCATTAGCTTCCCTAATGGCTCCAGATAATCTGCCTCAGTTATCGAAACTTGACCATGCTACAGGCTAATGGCGTCACAAGGGTCAAATGATAGTCTACAAGTCAATTGCTGTCATGGTCTATTCCATTAGCTGTTGGCCTTTCTTGATTTGGGTTGGTAGGCTGATCGATATTTATTTCTACTTCTTGAGGTGCTTCCCTATTTGGACTCAAATTATCCTCTTGGGAGGATAGATCTCCATGAATTTCTGTGTGAACTGACTCAGCTGCTGGAGTTGGCACCCCCACTCCAGGCTGATTAAGGTCACTTCGGATGGAGACCCTTTGATTGAAAATTCTTATCAAATTTTTAACTCTAATCCATATTGACGTTGTGGAATCAGAGATTACTGCTCTTTCTTTGTAAACAAATGCAGCTGTGAAGATAATGAGAGCTGAAAGTGAAACTAGCCCCGAAATTAGAAATAAACCCCAGAAACTCTCGAGACCAAGTCTAGTAGACGAAATCAAGGTGTCGGAATCTGGACAAGTGCTTTGATCGCCTAACCATGCATCCTCGATTTTCTTCATTGTATCTCCCTCAGTTATATTTAGAATTTCCCTTGATATGTCAGGTACAAGAGGAGAACCTTTAGGGAAGACCTGAAAGTATGAAAGTAAGTACAGGTATGAAACAACTAATGCTCCTAAATGAGCAATGCAGAGAAATGGGAAAGGGGACTTACAAAGCCAAAACCACCGGTTCTAAATATACGATCAGCCGTTGTATATTTACGGCAATACTTTGACAGAAATACCTTCACGTACGGCGACTCACCGAAAGCGGCAGCAATACCACCATGTCCACTTCTTTTGGAGAAAAGGCCCTCGTATTCTTCAGAAGACGTATACGCCACAAGCCTGTCCTCGTTGAACCCTAACTCTAACAACATATCAAGAATAAAAGAATTCTTCTCATAACCCACATAATCCCTTCCTTTAATGAGCTCCTTCATATCTGCAACTTTAGGCTGCAGCTGCTGGACTGTGAGGAGGCTCGTAAAGCTGGCCGTGTAACTCTGTGTGAGGACCAACACAACGAAACACCACACAATTACCACTGCTCTAGTCAAGTTGCTAAACACTCCCTCTTCTGTAAATATAAACTTTAAGTAGTCAATTTGATGTTCGAGATATTAGTCATTTATCTATTGAAGTAATTCCATAGAAAAATGAAATTCTTAAATGTTAAGGGAGATTACGATGTGCGAAAACCATCGTTGAGAAAGCAAACCAGAAGCTAGTGCCAACTTGATTTGTAAGAGAACCTTGAAAATCTTCATTTACTCTGTGTTCAAGAACCCAGACCACAAAGCCCATAAAAACAAAGAAACATAGACTTGTCACCCAAAGGTCCCAGGTCAAAGGTTTCAAGAAGACCCATGCATTTTTGCTCTTGTTGTCTACAAAAGGAACAATCATGACGACACTACTTTCTGTGTATGGCAAGGTATAGTCTACGAGCAAGGACCTGTTGTAGAGAATGGTAACATCTCCAACTACCGCATCGTAATTCTGATAGCATTAAATGAAAGGAAACAAATGGCCATAAAAACAGTTTTCCCTTGATGTGTTTACTTATAGGTAAAGAAAAAGAAGAAAATATTACCTTCAAGTACACTTGATCGACCAGATCGTTGTAAGTTCCAGCAGGCTTGCCGTCAGGCTTGGCAAAGGGAAAGTACTCGTAAGGCAAAGCATAAGGTAATTGTTTGACTACAGCTTCAAAAACATCTATGCAGAATCCGGTGATTTTTGTGGTGTTAGAACTTGGATCTTTTCTGACAGATAAATACTTATTGTTGTCATCCAAGTTCACTGGAACTCCTATCCTCAACTTCTTCTCATTTGTGGGAGCCTCCCAACCCTTTGGAACAGCAACACCATCCCCAGGCCATATTACTGTCGAAATACCAGACGAAGAAGTTGAATTCAACTTTTTCAATAGTCCTTCTTTTGGTGTCCAAAATCCAATCTCTCTTCCTACATTTCCATTCACATTAACTATCTGGAAAGATGATGATTGCAACTGCCCATTAACAAAAAAGTAATCTCCTGTAAGGCCTTTAAAACTAGTGTTTGATAAAGCTTGAAGAAGGTTTGGACCAATTAAAGACACCCCAAGAGTTGCAAGATCCGTTGAATTGCTAGAGTCATTTCCCTTCTGGAAGCCTAGATTTGCAGTTCCAGCTTTCTCAACTGCCATGGCCAATGCTGTTGCTGCATCATAGGCCCATAGTCCATAAACGCTCAACTCAGCATCAATAATCTCTGGATTATCTAGTTGGAATTTCCTTTTCCACCGAACTCGAAAATCTTTAAGCCCTTCTGTGCTTGGAACATAAGGTTTAACACCCAGTACCCCTTGCATTGTATCAGTGACAGAAGGATTAGGTGAACTCAACAAATCAGCTGTCAAACCGTTAGTCATGATCCAAACATAGCCTTCACTCATCATTCCAATCTCTTTTGCTTTTGAAAAAGCCGAGTGCCAAGAGGGCCATACATTTGCACAATGAAAACTCTAGCTTGCATTGTCATCAACTTGTAAAGCTCTTCACCAAGTTGATCATCAGTGGCCGATGGAGAAATGACACTCTGGTAGGGGACACGAGCGTCAACAGCTTGCAAAGCATCAGTTAAATAAGGTATGATTCCCTTTCCATATTCATTGTCAACATAGATAGGTACTGCTTGTCTCCATCCGAAGACTTGAACTATAGCACTTATGGCATTCACCTGACTTGAGTCACTATGTGTAGCTCGAAAAAAGTAGGGGCTCGAGAAGGAACTAATAGAAGGACTTGATGCAGAAAATGATATAATAGGCACTTGAGCTTTTTCTCCAACTTCAATAACAAAATTGGCTTGCATTGATGTACTCGGACCTATGATTGCTTGCACTTCCACATTTTTTATCAGGTCCAGAGCTGTATTTGCGAGAATTAAGTATATGGTTATGGAATGTTGCATTGAAAGAGTAAGCAATGCATCATACTTTTATTGAGGCAGAATATATACATAAATATGTCATTTTAGCTCTATCAAATCAATAAATTGCAGGCAATTATCTTCAAGATCAAGTTGGGAGTACAGAACTTGTAATATCTGTACAAATTAGATTTTAACCAATTATCTTCTTTGTAGTAAAAGTTGAAAGTGCTGAAGTTCAACTGGGCCAAAAATATTCATTTGATGGATAATCTTCAAAATCAAGTCAAGAAAGTTTTTTTTTTATTATTATTTATTTTATCAAGCAAGTTTTAGTCCAGCAATTTCAAGTTGGCTTCAATTTCATAATTTTTTATTATTGTTTTATTTTATATAAAAGATGATTATACGAAGAAATAAAATACACGAAAGTTGTTCATAAAATAATAATAAATAAATACAAGAAAGTTTAACATGAGGCCGATAAGCAGATTACTCAGGCCCAAATAGCCAAAAGGAGGAGACCTCAAACTTAATGGCCTCAAAACCAGGCCAACAAGGGCTTCTTGATACCTAAAATGTCAACAATTTTTTATTTAAAATTTTCATAAAAAATTATATAAAAAAAAAAATAGAAGAAAGTTTAGAATGAGGTCCATAAGAAGATTGCTCAGGCCCAAAGAATCAACAAGAGGGGACCTCCTTGATGGCCTCAAAACCAGCTCAACATGGGCCATTTGACACCTAAAATGTCAAAACAAGTGCTGTTTGTGTTCTTGGTCCATGCTAAAAGAAAATAGCCCAAAGGTTATATTTTATCAAAACGAGATGATGGGCATTACAAAGTCCGAATTCAGGGGTCTCAAAATATTTTATCACCCATAAACTGTCCAAACCTCCATGAATTTTAAATTATTTGAGAATTAATTTACAAATTTAAATTTTAAATTGAATTTTTAAAAATTTTTTCATTTAAAATTGGGTTATTTTATTAAATTTTCATCAATTCTAATGTATAAGTCTATTTTTTCAAAAGTTAAAAACATTTCAAAATTTGTAGATGTTTTTTTTTTCAAAACTTATTTCTTCCCTCTAAATACTAAAAAATAAGCAATAAAGAACATTTCATAAAATAAAATAAAAATTGAAAAAAAAAACAAAGCATCCATAAGTTGATATATTTTTAGTTTTTTTTTTTAAATAATTATGTACAAGACACGTATACTTTTACCATTACGATTGATGAAAACTAAATAGAAAAAGATTCATTTGAAATAAAAATAATTAAAAGAAGGTTTAATTGAAAATTTAAAATTAAAAAATTGATTTTCAAATGAATTAAAATTTGAGAGATGTGTGGAATATTTTGCCTTTTATCATTACATAAAAGATATGAATATTAATCAATGATGATGTGGCTATGATGCAAGGATCCATAACAGGCTAAACAATTAATTGAACTAGGAAGCTCCAGACATGTCTTGTTTATAGTTTGTGCATAAATTATGATGTCAAGAATGATGTCTCTATCAAAACTACTTCGGTAACAAGATGATTAAAGAAATGGAGAGGTAGAAAGGAACCTGCTGCAGCTGCTCCAACAACGTCTGTCTTGGAGTTCCTAGTGGTGAGGACTAGACTGGTATTGTAGTCACGGCCATGAGTGGCGTAGAAGTCTAAGAGGGCCATTTTAATGCAACTCAAAGCAATAGTGAAATCCAAAATTTCCAAGTCTAGAACCACACCAACATTCACTCCGATAGGCGTTGTTGTGTTCTGGGCCAACCCCATTTCTATGAACAAAACAATCTTTAAGGAAATAAGAAACAAAAAAATCAGAACAGGCTTGGAAGGGTTTTTCTTCATCTTGTTGTATACCCAGGCAGTTTGTTGGTCATCTTCTTGTCTACGTAGGAAGCTTTTTGCTTTTAAGCTGAGGAAGTAAGGATCTCTCTCTTAGTTTTCAGGATGTGAAGCTTCGAAGAAGAGTTTAGAACAATGCATGGAAATGGTGCACGGCGGAGATATAGATGTGTTCTTTTGGACTGTTTTACAAGGAAACTACGTTAGGGATCGATTCCTGCCGCCAAATGGGGAAGGATCTCTCTCTTAGGAATAAATGCCATTGATTTAAAAAATGTTTTCAATGTTGACCCCCTAGTTTTCAAAAACATTCAATATTGCCTCTGATCAATAATTAAATACCAAATAGAGTCCAAAAGAAAACTCACCTTTTGATGTAATATCTCTTAAAATTAAACTTAAAATAATTCCAAACATCAAAACAAATTAAAAAAAAAAAAAAAAAAGAGTTGATCATTGGATTCCACTTGCTATTTAGGGATCAAATAAAAGACACTAGCACAAGTGACTTAACACTTATGTCTCTAATTAAATGAATTTAATTCCTAAATAAAAGATGTTTCTCTAAAATATACTATCGTCTATTTTTTGTTTAATCTAATTTAAAATTAACAGAAAAATCACATGACTTGCATATAATGTATTTTGATATTGTAAATTCACCTTATTCCAAACAAGGTAAGTAGCTCAATTGTCATTATATTTTAAAAGTTATTTTCAAATTAAGTTTTATAAATTGTTCACATGAAAAATTAAACGCAATAATTTTCTTTATATATAATTAAACAGAAACCACAATAGTTGCAAACAATGCCTAAATAATAGAAATTAATATTTAATTTAGTTATTAATTATTTGAAAAAAAGAAGAAGAAATAATTACACAAGGAGTTGAAAAGAATGAGAAAAAAAAAACAATATATAATGACTAATGATTAAAATCAACCTAGCTAGAAAAATGTTTAAGGAGAAGTTTATTTAGATAGAAAAATAAAATATTTCACGTATTAGAAAAATTAATATTAGTAGGAAATTTGATTTAAAGTGACTATTAAATTAAAGTCAATTAATTTGTTTACAAAACAAAAAATCTATTAATTGTTTAACAACATTAATATTATAAAAGAGTGCATATATTCGTTATTATTATTATTAATTGTTTAATATTCATAAAATCTATGTGTTATATATAGTATTGAAGTGCTTGTTAAATAATTAGATTTAAAAAAAGTGTTGGTTAGATTAATTATTGATTTAGATTTTGTTAAAATTTACAACGCACATGCCAAAATAGCCAGTATATACCATGGAACACCAAAATTATAACTAGCTAGAGTACAGAAAGATAAAGGAAACATGACTAGCTAGAAACAATCTAATTGTTTTCATGGTCGAATTGAAAAGCTGCTGGCCTCCCTTGATTTGGGTTGCTAAGCTGATCAGCAATCATTACTACCACTTGAGCTGCTTGGCTATTAAGCTGATCAGCACTCATCACTACCACTTGAGGTTCTTGGCTATTTGGACTGGAATCATACTCTGCAGAGGATGGATCTCCAGGAAATTCTGTATGAACTGAATAGGCTGATGGACTTGGAGCCACCACAGTTGGAAGATCGATTCCATTTCTGTCATTCACTTCACTTTTTCTGAAAGTTTGGGATGTCAAGTCCCTCTGATTGAAAATGCTAAACAAATGTCGAAGTCTAGTCCATATTGAAGTTGTTGAATCAGAGGGCCTCAAGAGTACTCTTCTTTCCTGGTAAACAAACATCACTGTGAAGATAATGAGAGCTAAAAGTGCAGCTATTCCAGCAATTAAAAATAATCCCCAGAAACTCTCGAGACTAAGGCTATTAGACGAAACCGAGGTGCTGGAATCCGGACAACTTCTATGTTTGCCAAACCATGTATCCTCGATGTTCTTCATTTGATCTCCCTCAGTAATGTTCAAAATTGCTCTTGATATATCAGGAACTAGAGGAGAACCTTTAGGGAAGACCTGGAAGTCGCAAAAAAAAAATCGAAGTCTAAGTATGAAGCTAAACACTAACTAGTGAGCCGTAGAGAGAATTAATGGAAATAGAAAGATAGGAAAGTGAACTTACAAAGCCGAAACCGCCAGTTTTAAATGTAGGATCTACCATGGTATATTTGGAGCAATATTTTGACAGGAAGACCTTCATACATGGCACTTCGTCAAAGGCAGCAGCTATGCCACCCTTTCCTCTGCCTTTGGAGAAAAGTTCATGGCATTGTTCTGGAGAACTATACGCCATGAGCTTGGACTTGTCGAACCCCAAGTCTAACAAGATTCCTAGAACAAAAGAACCTTCCTGGTAGCCCACAAACTCCCCCTTCTTAATGAGCTCCTGAACATCAGTAACTGTAGGCTGCAGCTGCTGGACTGTAAGTAGGCTAGATAAACTGGCTGTATAGCTCTGTGTGAGAATCAACACAACGAAACACCATACGATTACCACTGCTCGAGACAAGTTGCTAACCACTCTCTCCCCTGTAAATAAAACCGTAAAGTAGTCAATATATATATAATTGAGTGCTTCAACAGGAGAAGAGAAATACATAATGGAAAGGGAGACTACGTTGTGCAAAAACCATTGTCGAAAAGGAAAACCAGAAGCTAGTGCCTGCTTGATGCGAAGGAGACCCTCGAAAATCTTCATTTATTCTGTGCTCAAGAACCCAGACAACAAATCCAATGAAAACAAAGAATAAAAGACTGCTCACCCAAAGGTCCCACGTCAATGGTTTCAAGAAAACCCATGCATTTTTGCTCTTGTTGTCTGTAATAGGAACAATCATGGAGACACCACTTTCTGTGAAAGGCAACGTATAGTCGATGTGCAAGGACCTGTTGAAGACAATGCTAACGTCTCCAACCACAGCATCATAATTCTGTTGGCAGTAAACAAAGGAAATGACAAAAATTTCCAAGAAACTACACTTGCATCAATGTGCATGAATAGTTATAATTACAGAAAAAGATAGAATTTCTACCTTTAAGTGCACTTGATAGACCAGATCATCATAAGTTCCAGCAGGCTCGCCATCAGGCTTGGCGAAGGGGATGTACTCATATGGCAAACCATAAGGTAATGCTTTGACTACAGCATCGAAAACATCTATGCAGAATCCGGAGACTTTTGGGGTGTTAGAATTGGAATCATTGGTCACTACTACAAGCTGATTCAAGCCACCCTTCATTGGCACTCCTATTTTCAACTTCTTCTCACTTGTAGGAACCTCCCAACCCTTGGGAACAGCAATAGTATCCCCAGGCCATATTACTGTCGAAATACCAGACAATGATATTGACTCCGAACTTATATTTTTTGTCGAAATCAAGTTTTTCACAAGTCCTTTTGTTGGAGTCCAAAATCCAATCTCTCTTCCTCCATTGCCATTCACATTAACTATCTGCAAAGCTGGTGATTCTAACTCCCCATTAATGAAAAGGTAATCTCCTGTAAGACCTTTAAAGCTAATGTTTGATAATGCTTGAAGAAGGTTTGGGCCGTTCAAGGACACCCCAAGATCCGTTGATGAATTGCTAGAAACATCTGCCTTTCGGAAGCCCAAATTTGAAGTTCCAGCTTTCTCAACTGCAAAGGCCAAAGCTGTTGCAGCATCATAGGCCCATAGTCCATAAATATTCAACTCAGCATCAACGATCTCTGGATTATCTTGATAAAATTTCCTTTTCCAACGACCTCGAAAATTCTCGAGCTCTTTCGTTTTTGGTACATAAGGTTTAACACCCAGTACCCCCTGCATTGTATCAATGACAGAAGCATCCACAGACGAACTAGAGAAAACATTGGTGAACCCATCAGTCATGATCCAAACATAACCTTCACTCATCATTCCAATCTCTTTAGCTTTGGCAAAAACCCGAGCGGCAAGAGAAGGAAACATGTGCACAATGAAAACTCTAGTTTGCATTGTCATCAGCTTGTATAGCTCCTCAGCAATTTGATCATCGGTGGCTGAAGGAGAAATAACACTCCGGTAGGGGACACGAGCATCAACTGCTTGCAAAGAATCAATTAAATAAGGAATGATTCCCTCTCCATATTCGTTGTCAACATAGATGGGTACTGCTTCTCTCCATCCGAAGGCTTGAACTATAGAACTTATGGCATTCGTTTGACTTGAGTCTTTATTTGTTGCTCGTAAAAAATAGGGGCTCCTCTTGGAAGTAAGAAAAGGACATGATGCAGAAAATGATATGATGGGCACTTGAGCTTTTTCTCCAAGGTCAATAACAAAATTGGCTTGCATTGATGTTGTAGGCCCTAAGATTGCTTGGACTTCCACATTTTTTATCAGGTCCAAGGCTGTATTTCGAAGGGAATTAAGGAGAAAAAAATTATTTCGAAGGGAATTAAGGAAAAAAAAATAGTGTGAAATGTATATTATCTTCCTTACGAGTCAGTCAAATAACAAGCGTAGAAAGTTCAACTTGGCTATAATTCTTCATTTTGTTATTAGTCAAATATCAAATAAGTTTTAGTACAGACATTTTTAGTTGACTTCAATTTCGATGGCCACGCTCATGCTGTAGAAACGAAGAAAATTTGTGGGTACGCATGCCCTTTAGAGTGTTTTGGCTAGCTTTTATCGTTTCTCTTGCCCACTAAAAATCAGCAAACATTTATCTCAAACCTATAAGTCTTATTTCCTTTCTCATCCTATCTATTGCAATATAAAACCATTCTCGGGATATCCTTTAAAAGTTTGAACTCTTGGGTTCAGATGACTCTTCAAGATTATCAATTCAAATTTAAGTATAACATGAACGTAAATTGAGGCTTGAACTACTTATGGCATTCATTTGACTTGAATTTTTATCTGTAGCTCGTAAAAAATAGGGGCTCCTCTTGGAAGTAAGAAAAGGACATGATGCAGAAAATGATATAATGGGCACTAGAGCTTTTTCTCCAAGGTCAATAACAAAATTGGCTTGCATTGACGTTGTAGGCCCTAAGATTGCTTGGACTTCCACATTTTTTATCAGGTCCAAGGCTGCATTTTTGAAGGGAATTGAGAAAAATAGGTGTGAAAAGTATATTTACTTGCTCACGAGTCAGTCAAATAACAAGCGTAGAAAGTTCAACTTGGCTAAAATTCTTCATTTTGTTATAGACAAATATCAAATAAGTTTTAGTGCAGCAGTTTTAGTTGTCTTCAATTTCTATTGTCATGCTCATGCTGTAGAAACGAAAAACATTTGTGTGTACACATGCCCTTTAGGGTGTTTTGGCTGGCTTTTATCTCAAACTTAAATTATATCTTATTCCCTTTCTCATCCTTTCTATCTATCAGAATATAAAACCACTCTGGAGATATCGTTTGAAAGTTTAAACTCTTGGCTTCAGATGACTCTTCAACACTATCAATTCAAATTCAAGTGTAACATGAACGTAAATTGAGGAAAAAAATAAAGTTATGAATGTAAGTCAATGATGATTTCTCTGTTTAAGAAAGAATTTCCTTAATTTCCACCATTAAATGTTGGATACTCAACGAGGTTAGCTAATGATCATTATCAGCTAATTAAAAATAATAAGCAATTAGTGTTTAAATAAGAGGAAACAAGATGATTAAAGAGATGGAGAGGTAAGAGAGGGACCTGCGGCAGCTGCTTCAACAACATCTCTCGTGGAGTCCCTAGTGGTGAGGACTAGTCTGGTTTTGTAGTCACGGCCGTGAGTGGCATAGAAGTCCGAGAGGGCCATGTTAATGCAACTCAAACTAATATTGACATCCAAAAATCCCATGTCTAAGACCAAACCAACATTCACTCCGATAGGTGCTGTTTCGTTTTGAGCCAACCCTATTTCTATGAAAAAAATGTTTAAAGAAAGAAACAAAAAGATCAGAACAGGCTTTGAGGGGTACTTATTCTTCATCTTGTTGTGTACCTAGCTAGTTTTGAGGTGATTCCAGTTTCTTGGTCTAAGCTGGAAAGGAAGGATCTCTTATTTATAAGGACGTAGGGGTTGAAAAGTATACACACAAGGAAATTGTGTAGGAAATAATGCTTGGAAATGACTGAGGAAAAGTATATTCTAGTTATAAGGACGTGAGGAGTGGGGTTGAAAAGTACACGAACATGTATATAGAAGGGCGACTCCTAACATATGGAAGTTGAGAATTTAGTGCCATTTGTCATAACCAAAAAAATCACTTCCATTTTATAGTTTTTGTTATTTAATTTATTTCAATTATTTTAGGAAAAAGGTATAAAAATATATATATACAAAAAAAGAAAAAAATAGAAAATACAAAAAAAATTTCAAGGGACACAATTACATCAAAGGAAAGTGTAATTAAAGTATTTAGGGGCACAATTGAGTCAACTGAGAAATTCAATACTTGAATTACTGTTCATAAGAACCAATTGAGAAAAATTATTCTTTACATGACTGAAATTACGATATAATGGCATGATTACAGATAATTGAAATGTTCAGGGACCAAAGTAGAATGTTGGAGCGAACGACAGGACTGAATGAGAGAACGACCTGTCGTTCACGCCAACCCAGATTTCCCTCTCAAATCGTTTGAAAATCTGTCCGAATCCTCAGGTACTTGTGTTGTTTTTGAATTTTGAACTCATCACTGATCCATCAAGATCGAAATTTAACAATTGAAATTTGAGTTTTAAATCTGAGAACCGAAATTTGAAGTTTGAATGAATGGATTTTGAGAGAGATTGGAACCACTTTTGACCTATAAAAGGATCTGATTCTGGTTCAAAGAGGGGGAGAAAAAATCAAAAAACAAAGTAGCGGATTTCTAGGCTGTTAGCAGGGAATTTGGCTTGTCATTTTCTGGGCAATTCTTTTTTTGTTTTTTCTGCATTTGTTTTTCTTCTGGACAGTGTCCTTCAGGTTCATAAATTCTGGACAAAAGCGTTCTTCGCTTAGGGGATCGGAAAACAAAGAGGGAAGCATTCTGGGTAGATAGGAAAGAGTGAAAAGGGTTGAAAATCGAAGGACTTTAGGGGAAATAGTTGCTGCATTTTTCTGGGTTTTCTGGGCAGTAGCTATACTGTTTCTGGTGTTCTTCAATTGCAGGCCTTGTGTCAGTCCATAGTTTTCGGTTTTTTCTAGGTTCCATTTCACTCCCCACAGGTTTCTCAACTTCACTTCCGGGATTTGGGGCTCAATTCGTAAAATTCTGGGTTTTCTCTTTAGGAATTCTGGGCAGTGTTCGTTCGTTCTTCACTGTTCTTCAAGATTCTGGATTTGGCTTCTGGGCAGTCTGTGAGTTCTTGGGTTTTGACTTCAATTCCTTGTTTTCATTCAAGTCCTTTGGATTCAGGAAACACCAAAAACCCGTTTCTATAAACATCTAGTTTCATCTTTTGGTTACGGAATTCAAACACCAACAACCCATTTTTTCTAGCCAATTCATCAAGGCCAAGCAACCTGTCGCAAGCCCACAATCATCCACCACCCTCCTCATTTTCCAGTCTTATGCATGCTAAAAGACATTCAGAAGCACCAGACCCAACAACGACAACTCAATCATTGAGTCCCAGTCTTCCAGTTCCCTGCAAAATCAGCAACAGCAACAAGGTCCAAAAAGAATTATCTTCCATTCCTTCGGTTCTGCTCAGCTTCCCTCTGCAAAATCTACAGTGACAACAACACAAGGTGGATCATCCCGGTTCAAAATCAATCCCCTCCAAATCATCCACAGCAACAACGCAGGTAATGCCCAATGATTTGCTATGTCAATTCCTTCCTACCCCTGTTCTGTTATCAATTCATCCTTAGGGTGGTGTGGATTGTGAAATTGCAATTTTGGGTGTTTGCGACATGTGATAGAAATTTAGGAAAAACTTTTAGTTTGTAGCTGTTGTGATTAGAGTAGGAGAAGCAGGAAGAACAGAATAGAAGAGAGAGGAGAGTTTCGGAGCGAGATGAGCTAGAGAGGGAGAGAGGTAGGAGGCAATTTGATCGAAAGAAGAAAAAAAAAAGGAGAAATGGGTTTGTGCTGCTATACCTTGCCTTAGCCAGAAAAGAAAAGCATGCGGCTTGAGCCAAGCCTTAACCCTCGTGGAACAAAGGCTGGACTGCAATCAGTCCAGCCCAGCCCTTCCCTCCCGGGGGAAAAAAAAAAAAAAAAAACGAAAGAGGGCTGGATTGATTTCAGTCTCTCTGCCCAAGAAAATAAGATAAAAACGAGAGAGTCTGGACTGTAGACAGTCCAGCCTTCCCCAAAGAAAAGGGCAAAAGCC
This sequence comes from Dovyalis caffra, assembly GCA_963924115.1. NCBI lineage: Eukaryota > Viridiplantae > Streptophyta > Magnoliopsida > Malpighiales > Salicaceae > Dovyalis > Dovyalis caffra. The sequence continues at coordinate 17,194,980 of CAWUPB010001194.1, read as the reverse complement.
CCTTTCCCCTAAAAAAACAAAAAACAACAACGTAAAGAAGAGAGGTTCTCCTGAAATAATAATAATAATAATAAGTAGTAAAAAAATAGGAATAGGGAAGAAGAAAAAATAATAAAAAAGGAAAAAGAGAATTTCAAAAAAAAAAATGTTTGACTATAATTTAAATTTTTTATTTTATACATGTTTAGCATTTTGTATTTAATTTAGATATTTAATTATCTTTAGTTATTTTAATTAAGGTGATTATCATTTTTAATTTGTTGCATATAATTATTTTAATTAAGGTAATTTTAATATTTATTTATTTTATTCATGCTTAGTTATTAATTTAGATTTTTCATATTTTTAATTGTCTTTAATTTACTTAATCAATATAACTTTACATTATCTCGTTTAATACTTAGGTTAATTAAATAATAGGTGGAGGATTGTCAAATCTCCTAATCTTTAGGGATTGATGATAATCTTTTATTGACAAACAATAAAAAAATATACAAAATGATGAAAATTCTCAACGAAGTCTTATATCTGATAACTGGTCGTTGTTTGATCAAAAAATAAGATTTTATGATGAGGTCTTCTATTTGATAGGGACGATCGTTAAAAAAAATCATCATTTAATAATCGGGATATTCTCCGACACATCGATTGTGTCGAGGCTTAAAGTGAATCCGATATTTGAATCGATATGTCGCCCGACGATTGTTTCGATACGATGCCATACCCAAAACTAAAAAAATTAATTTGGTTTTAAAAATTGAAGTTTAAAATAAAAAAATAATTTGGTATAAATAAAATACTTTAGGAGACAAATTGAGGATTAAACTAGATATGGTACCTTTATTCGAAAAGGGCATTTTTGGGGTGAATAAATATCTTTCCATAAGCGTAACTAACTCTTTACCACAGAATATTTGAACTAGTGCTAGTTTTAAGTTTCTAATTCCTTAATACTAGGTGACGACTCCAAAACTTATAAATAAACATGTAAATAAAATCTAATTCCGTAAGGTAAAAATTGTATTCTTGATCAAGCTACAAGAAGACTAGATGGTCAAATACCTAGGTGAAAAATTATTACAAATTCTTTGAGATTGTCTTCTCTTCTTGCCTTTTTCTCCTTACATCTATTCTAGTATTTTATCTTTTACTCTTACATTTCTTTGAATAAAAAACCTTAAGTTACATTCGAGAAGAGTAAGATAAGAAGAGAAATACATCAAAATAATAGAAAATGGAAAATATGCATGTCCTATTCAACTAAAAATTTACAAGTATACATTCTAAAAAATTAGGTCGACTCATTCATATTATTCACTTATACTTCAATCACATTAATACATGACATACAAGTCAATGAAACATATTTTGTTTTAATCACAATTATAAATCTATGATGTATACAAAAAAGTATGAAGATCAATGATTTTATTAAAAATTAATTATGTATCTATACATATAACATCAACTATTTCTTATTAATTATTTTTAATATTCTAAATTTAATTTATTTTAAATAAAATAATATTTTAAAAGAACCACCTAATAATTCAAATACATATTTTTATACCTAGTATTATTGATTGTTTAGCATATGTGTTTGTCTATATATCAAATGAACATATTTTTAAAAAGTTTAAAAAGATTCATTAGTTAATTTTTATACAAATTTTTATATTGATTGTTGATATATTTCTCTAATATAATCTCATGAAAAAAATATTAAGACATTTTTTGAAATTTTATATTGAATTTTATATTTATATTTTGTAGGTTTTTATTTAAGAAAAAATGAATAAAAAAATGAATCGTGTTTTTTTAGCGACAAAATCTATGAAAAACATAAAGAAAAATGAATGAAATACAAAATTTGATTAAAAATTATGAAATTAAATAAAATTTCTATCTTTTATTTTTAATATAATATATATTAGTAAAAAAAAAAAAAGAACTAAGATATTTACTATTCATTTACTAATGTTTTAGACTTAAATTCACCATTTATTATGTTGCTTGATTTTTTGCCCCTAGCTTTTCGTTAATTTCTCTTTTTCCACTCAATGGATTTGAAAAACTCCATTTCGACCCTTGACTGAATCTCTTTTTAATTTTCTATTTTGGCATTTTTTCTTCATTTCCTTTTTTTTTTTTTTTTTTTTTTCAGATTAAGCATTTAACTCTCCCGTGTTCTTCCAATGGTTTTTTTTTCTTCTTATTTTCGACAAAGAAGCCAAAGCCTAGAGTGATTGTAAATTAGTCCCTCTTTCTTCGAGAAACAAATTAATTAGTCCTTTTGGTTCAAAAACTATTTTTTTTGCCCTTTTTGCTATTTCAATTTTTTTATTTTTTGTTTTAAGAAATAGAGAAAGAATAAAAAAATAGGTAAAAATATGAAAAAATAATTTATAAAATAAAAAATAAATTATTCATGGTCAACACCGATTAAAAAAAATAATTTATTTTTGAAACCAAAAAAATTAATTAATTCATTTCTCAAAATGACGTGAACTAATTTATAATTTAATTTGCAATTCAAGTATCTCTTTCATCATAGACTAAGAAGTAAACTTTATGAGAACCAATTTTGTAGTATTTTTATTTTAATTTATTGACTTTAATATATTTCATACAATTTAGATGTTTTTTTTTTAATATTTGTTTATACGATATACTTTGAATCTACTAAGTGTGTGTGTGTGTGTATATATATATATATATATATATCATTAGCTTTGTTGAAAATTAATTATGTATCCGCATGGATAACCCTATTAGTCCCTTCGTTAAAAAAGCATTCATGATGATTTTTTTCTTTTAAAATCTTTATGATTATTTAGAGAAGATTTAATATGAATTGACATGTAAGCTAATACAATAATACCGGTAATTATCGAATAATAATTAAAAAAAAAGACTGTTGACAAGTATTTTAGTTTCATTTGGATTCAATTTAATTAATCAATTTTAACTCATCTTTCGTCACAAACACATGTTAAGATGACATGTAAAATAGATGCACTTAGATTTATTGGTAGCATTTAACTCTAATGAATTATTAGTTGCGCCAAATATGTCAGGTTTGGCCTTATACCGATCGTTTACCTTGACTAAATCAAAGTACTTGTGGTTACTGGTTATTGAATATTCAAGCTTTAGTTACATTAGCATCAGATTCCTTAACCTTTGAGGTATTAGCGGTAAAAGGTTTCACTCTCACGTCAACTTCTGTGGCATCCTTTCCAGGAAGCATCCTTTGTTATGTCACAAAACTTTGTTTTCAATACACATCGTTATCTTGACTTCAAATTCATTTGTAGAGTGCTGCAAGCTTTACCTACCTACTTCTTGTCTGCTACTTAATTCCAGCCCCAATCCCAATCACCATAGATTGTGCAATAGCCTAAGATATTGGGGAATTTCTCAACAGTTTACCTAAGTACATACAGGATAGAGGATGAGAAAAGCGAGGGACTGAACTCCTTTTGTTTATGGAATTTTAATATCTAATGAAGGAAGGTTGACGTTTGTTTATTTATTTATTATTATTATTAGAGCCGTAGCCCAAGGGCGGTTGATGTTTGAAAGTAAAAAAAGCTAGCAACTTTTTAGTGGACAATGTGAGACAGTGGGATCGAGAGACGAGAATGGTGTCACAATGGTCAAATGATAATCTACAAGTCAATTGTTGTCATGGTCTATTCCATTAGCTGTTGGCCTTTCTTGATTTGGGTTGGTAGGCTGATCGATATTTATTTCTACTTCTTGAGGTGCTTCCCTATTTGGACTCAAATTATCCTCTTGGGAGGATAGATCTCCATGAATTTCTGTGTGAACTGACTCGGCTGCTGGAGTTGGCACCCCCACTCGAAGCCGATCAATGTCACTTCAGACGGAGACCCTTTGATTGAAAATTCTTATCAAATTTTGAACTCTAATCCATATTGACGTTGTGGAATCAGAGAGTACTGTTCTTTCTTTGTAACCAAATGCAGCTGTGAAGATAATGAGAGCTGAAATTGAAACTAGTCCAGAAATTAGAAATAAACCCCAGAAACTCTTGAGACCAAGTCTAGTAGATGAAATCAAGGTATTGGAATCTGGACAAGTGCTTTGTTCGCCTAACCATGAGTCCTCAATTTGCTTCATTGTATCTCCCTCAATTATATTTAAAATTTCCCTTGACATATCAGTTAGAAGAGGAGAACCTTTAGGGAAGACCTGAAAGTATGAAAGTAAGTATAGGTATGCAACAATTAATGCTCCTAAATGAGCAATGCAGAGAAATAGGAAAGGTGGACTTACAAAGCCAAAACCACCGGTTCTAAATATACGATCAGCCGTTGTATATTTACGGCAATACTTTGACAGAAATACCTTCACGTACGGCGACTCACCGAAAGCGGCAGCAATACCACCATGTCCGCTTCTTTTGGAGAAAAGGCCCTCGTATTCTTCATAAGATGTATATGCCACAAGCCTGTCCTCGTTGAACCCTAACTCTAACAACATATCTAGAATAAAAGAATTCTTCTCATAACCCACATAATCCCTTCTTTGAATTAGCTCCTTTATATCTGCAACTTTAGGCTGCAGCTGCTGGACTGTGAGGAGGCTCATAAAGCTGGCCGTGCAACTCTGTGTGAGGACCAACACGTCGAAACACCACGCAATTACCACTGCTCTAGTCAAGTTGCTAACCACTCCCTCTTCTGTAAATATAAACTTTTAGTAGTAAATTTGATGTTGGAGACATTAGCCATTTATATATTGAAGTAATTCCTCAGGAAAATGAAATTCTTAGATGTTAAGGGAGATTACGATGTGCGAAAACCATCGTTGAGAAGGAAAACCTGAAGCTAGTGCCAACTTGATTTGAAGGAGAACCTTGAAAATCTTCATTTATTCTCTGTTCAAGAACCCAGACCACAAATCCCATAAAAACAATGAAACACAGACTTGTCACCCAAAGGTCCCAGGTCAAAGGTTTCAAGAAGACCCATGCATTTTTGCTCTTGTTGTCTACAAAAGGAACAATCATGACGACACGACTTTCTGTGAATGGCAAGGTATAATCTACGAGCAAGGACCTGTTGTAGAGAATGGTAACATCTCCAACTACCGCATCGTAATTCTGATAGCATTAAATGAAAGGAAACAAATGGTCATAAAAACAGTTTTCCCTTGATGTGTTTACTTATAGGAAAAGAAAAAGAAGAAAGTTTTACTTTCAAGTACACTTGATCGACCAGATCGTTGTAAGTTCCAGCAGGCTTGGCAAAGGGGATGTACTCGTACGGCAAAGCATAAGGTAATTTTTTGACTACAGCTTCAAAAATATCTATGCAGAATCCGGTGATTTTTGTGGTGTTAGAACTTGGATCTTTTCTGACAGACAAATACATATTGTTGTCATCCAAGTTCACTGGAACTCCTATCTTCAACTTCTTCTCATTTGTGGGAACCTCCCAACCCTTGGGAACAGCAACACCATCCCCAGGCCATATTACTGTCGAAATACCAGACAAAGGAGTCGAATTCCACTTTTTCAATAGTCCTTTTGGTGTCCCAAATCCAATCTCTCTTCCTACATTTCCATTCACATTAACTATCTGGAAAGATGATGATTGCAACTGCCTCTTAACAAAAAAGTAATTTCCTGTAAGGCCTTTAAAACTAGTGTTTGATAAAGCTTGAAGAAGGTTTGGACCATTTAAAGACACCCCAAGAGTTGCAAGATCCGTTGAATTGCTAGAGTCATTTCCCTTCTGGAAGCCTAGATTTGCAGTTCCAGCTTTCTCAACTGCCATGGCCAATGCTGTAGCTGCATCATAGGCCCATGGTCCACAAATGCTCAACTCAGCATCAATAATCTCTGGATTATCTAGTTGGAATTTCTTTTTCCACCGAACTCGTAAATCTTTGAGCTCTTCTGTTCTTGGAACATAAGGTTTAACACCCAGTACCCCTTGCATTCTATCAGTGACAGAAGAATTTGGTGAACTCAACAAATCAGCTGTCAAACCGTTAGTCATGATCCAAACATAGCCTTCACTCATCATTCCAATCTCTTTTGCTTTTGAAAAAGCCGAGTGCCAAGAGGGCCATACATTTGCACAATGAAAACTCTAGCTTGCATTTTCATCAACTTGTAAAGCTCTTCACCAAGTTGATCATCAGTGGCCGATGGAGAAATGACACTCTGGTAGGGGACACGAGCTTGAACAGCTTGCAAATCATCAGTTAAATAAGGCATGATTCCCCTTCCATATTCATTGTCAACTAGATAGGAATTGCTCTTCTCCATCCGAAGGCTTGAATTATAGCACTTATGGCATTCAGTTGACCTGAGTCACTATGTGTAGCTGGAAAAAAGTAGGGGCTCCAGATGAAAGTAAGAGAAGGACTTGATGCAGAAAATGATATATTGGGCACTTGAGCTTTTTCTCCAACTTCAATAACAAAATATTCTTGCATCGATGCACTCGGACCTATGATCGCTTGCTCTTCCGCATTTTTTATCAGGTCCAGAGCTGTATTTGCGAGAATAAAGTATATGGTTATGGAATGTTGCATTGAAAGAGTAAGCAATGCAGCATAGTTGTACCGAGGCAGAATATATACACAAATATGTCATTTTAGCTCTATCAAATCAATATATTGCAGGCAATATATTATCTTCAAAATCAAGTTGGCCGGGAGTACATAACTTTTAATATCTGTACAACTTATATTTTAACCAATTATCGTCTTTGTAGTAAAGTTGAATGTGCAGAAGTTCAACTGGGCCAAAAATATTCATTTGATGGATAATCTTCAAAATCAAGTCAATTGTCAAGCAAGTTTTAGTCCAGCAATTTCAAGTTGACTTCAATTATATATATTTTATACGAAGAAAGAAAATACACGAAGGTTGTTCATAAAATAATAATAATAATAATAAATAAATACAAGAAAGTTTAACATGAGGCCGATAAGCTGATGACTCAGGCCCAAAGAAACAAAAAGAGGAGACCTCAAACTTGATGGCCTCAAAACCAGGCCAATAAGGGCTTGTTGATGCCTAAAACGTCAACAATTTTTTATTTAAAATTATAAAATACAATAATATTTTTTTTTTTAAAAAAAATAGAATAAAGTTTAGCGTGAGGTCGATAAGAAGATTGCTCAGGCCCAAGGAACCAACAAGAGGGGACCTCCTTGATGGCCTCAAAACCAGCTCAACATGGGCCTTTTGATACCTAGAATATCAAAACTAGTGTTGTTTGTGTACTTGGTCCATGGTGAAAGAAAATAGCCCAAAGTTTAGAAGAAAAACGAGATGATGGGCATTACAAAGTCCAAATTCAGGGGTCTCAAAACATTTTATCATCCATAAACTGCCTCTACGAATTTTAAATTATTTGAGGATTAGATTATAATTCATAATTTTAGGTTGGTTTTTTTAATTTTTTTTAAAATTAGATTCTTTTATTAATTTTTCATCAATTCTAACATATAAGTGTACATATATATTCAAAACTTATTTCTTCTCTCCTAAATACTAAAAAAATAAGCAATAAAGAACATTTCATAAAAAAAAAAAAAAAATTGAAACAAAAAAGCATCCATAAGTTGATATATTTTTAATTGTTAAAAAATTTAATCACATACAAGACATGTTAGGATCGATGAAAACTTAACAGAAAATATTCATTTTAAATAAAAAAATAATTAAAAGAAGGTTTAATTTAAAACTAAAAATTAAAAAATTGATTTTCAAATAAGTTAAAATTTAAGAGATGTTTGAACTATTTTGCCTTTTATCATACATAAAAGATATGAATAAAAGTTAGGAATATTAATCAATTTGTTTACAAAACAAAAAATCTATTAATTGTTTAACAACATTAATATTATAAAAGAGTGCATATATTCGTTATTATTATTATTAATTGTTTAATATTCATAAAATCTATGTGTTATATATAGTATTGAAGTGCTTGTTAAATAATTAGATTTAAAAAAAGTGTTGGTTAGATTAATTATTGATTTAGATTTTGTTAAAATTTACAACGCACAAGCCAAAATAGCCAGTCTATACCATGAAACACCAAAATTATAACTAGCTAGAGTACAGAAAGATAAAGGAAACATGACTAGCTAGAAACAAACTAATTGTTTTCATGGTCGAATTGAAAAGCTGCTGGCCTCCCTTGATTTGGCTTGCTAAGCTGATCAGCAATCATTACTACCACTTGAGCTGCTTGGCTATTAAGCTGATCAGCACTCATCACTACCACTTGAGGTTCTTGGCTATTTGGACTGGAATCATACTCTGCAGAGGATGGATCTCCAGGAAATTCTGTATGAACTGAATAGGCTGATGGACTTGGAGCCACCACAGTTGGAAGATCGATTCCATTTCTGTCATTCACTTCACTTTTTCTGAAAGTTTGGGATGTCAAGTCCCTCTGATTGAAAATGCTAAACAAATGTCGAAGTCTAGTCCATATTGAAGTGGTTGAATCAGAGGGCCTCAAGAATACTCTTCTTTCCTGGTAAACAAACATCACTATGAAGATAATGAGAGCTAAAAGTGCAGCTATTCCAGCAATTAAAAATAATCCCCAGAAACTCTCGAGACTAAGGCTATTAGACGAAACTGAGGTGCTGGAATCCGGACAACTTCTATATTTACCAAACCATGCATCCTCGATGTTCTTCATTTGATCTCCCTCAGTAATGTTCAAAATTGCTCTTGATATATCAGGAACTAGAGGAGAACCTTTAGGGAAGACCTGAAAGTCGCAAAAAAACCAAGTCTAAGTATAAAGCTAAACTCTAACTAGTGAGCCATGGAGACAATTAATGGAAATAGAAAGGTAGGAAAGCGAACTTACAAAGCCGAAACCGCCAGTTTTAAATGTAGGATCTATCATGGTATATTTGGAGCAATATTTTGACAGGAAGAGCTTCATACATGGCACTTCGTCAAAGGCAGCAGCTATGCCACCCTTTCCTCTTCCTTTGGAGAAAAGTTCATGGCATTGTGCGGGAGAACTATACGCCAAGAGCTTGGACTTGTCGAACCCCAAGTCTAACAAGATTCCTAGAACAAAAGAACCTTCCTGGTAGCCCACAAACTCCTCCTTCTTAATGAGCTCCTGAACATCAGTAACTGTAGGCTGCAGCTGCTGGACTGTAAGTAGGCTAGATAAACTGGCTGTATAACTCTGTGTGAGGATCAACACAATGAAATACCATACGATTACCACTGCTCGCGACAAGTTGCTAACCACTCTCTCCCCTGTAAATAAAACCATAAAGTAGTCAATTTATATGTATATATATTGGAGTGCTTCAACAAGAGAAGGGAAATTCATAATGGAAAGGAAGACTACGTTGTGCAAAAACCATTGTAGAGAAGGAAAACCAGAAGCTAGTGCTCGCTTGATGTGACGGAGACCCTCGAAAATCTTCATTTATTCTGTGCTCTAGAACCCAGACAACAAATCCAATGAAAACAAAGAATAAAAGACTGCTCACCCAGAGGTCCCATGTCAAAGGTTTCATGAAAGCCCATGCATTTTTGCTATTGTTGTCTGCAATAGGAACAATCATGGAGACACCACTTTCCGTGAAAGGCAACGTATAGTCGATGTGCAAGGACCTGTTGAAGACAATGCTAACGTCTCCAACCACAGCATCATAATTCTGTTGGCAGGAAACAAAGGAAATGACAAAAATTTCTAAGAAACTACTCTTGCCTCAATGTGCATGAATAGTTATAATTACAGAAAAAGATAGAATTTCTACCTTTAAGTATACTTGATAGACCAGATCATCGTAAGTTCCAGCAGGCTCGCCATCAGGCTTGCCAAAGGGGATATACTCATATGGCAAACCATAAGGTAATGCTTTGACTACAGCATCGAAAACATCTATGCAGAATCCGGAGACTTTTGGGGTGTTGGAATTGGAATCATTGGTCACTACTACAAACTGATTCAAGCCACCCTTCATTGGCACTCCTATTTTCAACTTCTTCTCACTTGTGGGAACCTCCCAACCCTTGGGAACAGCAGTAGTATCCCCAGGCCATATTACTGTCGAAATACCAGACAATGATATTGACTCCGAACTTATATTTTTTGTCGAAATCAAGTTTTTCACAAGTCCTTTTGTTGGAGTCCAAAATCCAATCTCTCTTCCTCCATTGCCATTCACATTAACTATCTGCAAAGCTGGTGATTCTAACTCCCCATTAATGAAAAGGTAATCTCCTGTAAGACCTTTAAAGCTAATGTTTGATAATGCTTGAAGAAGGTTTGGGCCGTTTAAGGAGACCCCAAGATGCGTTGATGAATTGCTAGAAACATCTGCCTTTCGGAAGCCCAAATTTGAAGTTCCAGCTTTCTCAACTGCAAAGGCCAAAGCTGTTGCAGCATCATAGGCCCATAGTCCATAAATATTCAACTCAGCATCAACAATCTCTGGATTATCTTGATAAAATTTCCTTTTCCAACGAACTCGAAAATTCTCGAGCTCTTTCGTTTTTGGTACATAAGGTTTAACACCCAATACCCCCTGCATTTTATCAATGACAGAAGTATCTGCAGATGAACTAGAGAAAACATTGGTGAACCCATCAGTCATGATCCAAACATAACCTTCACTCATCATTCCAATCTCTTTAGCTTTGTCAAAAACCCGAGCGGCAAGAGAAGGAAACATGTGCACAATGAAAACTCTCGTTTGCATTGTCATCAGCTTGTATAGCTCCTCAGCAATTTGATCATCGGTGGCTGAAGGAGAAATAACGCTCCGGTAGGGGACACGAGCATCAACTGCTTGCAAAGAATCAATTAAATAAGGAATGATTCCCTCTCCATATTCGTTGTCAACATAGATGGGTACTGCTTCTCTCCATCCGAAGGCTTGAACTATAGAACTTATGGCATTCGTTTGACTTGAGTCTTTATTTGTTGCTCGTAAAAAATAGGGGCTCCTCTTGGAAGTAAGAAAAGGACATGATGCAGAAAATGATATGATGGGCACTTGAGCTTTTTCTCCAAGGTCAATAACAAAATTGGCTTGCATTGATGTTGTAGGCCCTAAGATTGCTTGGACTTCCACATTTTTTATCAGGTCCAAGGCTGTATTTCGAAGGGAATTAAGGAAAAAAAAATTATTTCGAAGGGAATTAAGGAAAAAAAAAATAGTGTGAAATGTATATTATCTTCCTTACGAGTCAGTCAAATAACAAGCGTAGAAAGTTCAACTTGGCTATAATTCTTCATTTTGTTATTAGTCAAATATCAAATAAGTTTTAGTACAGACATTTTTAGTTGACTTCAATTTCTATGGCCAGGCTCATGCTCTAGAAACGAAGAAAATTTGTGGGTACGCATTCCATAGAAATTGACTCTTCAATTTAATGGTTTGGTTCAGATGACTCTTCAACATTATCAATTCCAATTTAAGTATAACATGAACGTAAATTGAGGAAAAAAAACTAAAGTTATGAATGTAAATCAATGACGATTTCAGTATGAACAAATATACAATATATATACCAAAAAGGAGCATACAACAGTATATTTTCTTGTAAATCTCATATGCATTATTACATTTTAATTACCTGTTTAAAAAAGAATTTCCTTAATTTCCACCATTAAATGTTGCATACTCAACGAGGTTAGCTAATGATCATTATCAGCTAATTAAAAATAATAAGCAATCAGTGTTTCAATAAGAGGAAACAAGATGATTAAAGAAATGGAGAGGTAAGAGAGGGACCTGCGGCTGCTGCTTCAACTACATCTTTCTTGGAGTCCCTAGTGGTGAGGACTAGTCTGGTTTTGTAGTCACGGCCATGAGTGGCATAGAAGTCCGAGAGGGCCATGTTAATGCAACTCAAACTAATATTGACATCCAAAAATCCCATGTCTAAGACCAAACCAACATTCACTCCGATAGGTGCTGTTTCGTTTTGAGCCAATCCTATTTCTATGGAAAAAATGTTTAAAGAAAGAAACAAAAAGATCAGAACAGGCTTTGAGGGGTACTTGTTCTTCATCTTGTTGTGTACCTAGCTAGTTTTGAGGCGATTCCAGTTTCTTGGTCTAAGCTGGAAAGGAAGGATCTCTTATTTATAAGGACGTAGGGGTTGAAAAGTATACACACAAGGAAATTGTGTAGGAAATAATGCTTGGAAATGACTGAGGAGAAGTATATTCTAGTTATAAGGACGTGAGGAGTGGGGTTGAAAAGTACACGAACATGTACATAGAACGACTTCTTCTAATATACGGGAGTCAAGAATTTAGTGCCATTGATTTAAAAGTTTTCAATTTTACCCAAGCTATAGTCTAACAATTGTGAATTCGGTATCTTGATTCAATGAAACAGATTTGAATCCTAATAATTCTAGTTTGTTTGGTCATTATAAAATGGAGGAGAATTATCCTTATTATATAGTACAGTACAAAACTAACCTCCCAATGAATAAAAAAATTCATACCCAGACATGACACAACTTCAACATTTTAGAGCAAACATGTGAATTAACAGCGCCCCAAGCTCATTAAAAAAAAAAAAAGTGCAAGAAATGCATTTCAACCTCAACACAACCGAAATGAAAAGGTTCGAACAATTCTGTATTATTGCCCATAGTTTTAAATAACGGTTGCAATTTAAAAAATGATTGCGATCATGATAATAGATCGCGACTTATCGTGTTAACAAATGTTGTGAATACATTAGCAACTATTAATAAAGTTATTCTAATTGGTGTATTTTTAACCGTTTTACTAATTAAGTATACTAACTAGAACATTTCTAATAGTTTAATATCACACCACATTAGTTGAATTTATTACAAAAAAAAATAAATAATAATAACACTTATAATAGATTAATATCACATAAAAATTATAAAATTAATTTGAATTGAGAATTATCTTTGTGAATTATCTACTTTCTAATCAAATATTTAAAATATTTTATGTGGTTTATTAAGAAAATGAGAAATTTAAAATTAACTTGAGAGAGAGTTCAATATTCATAGTTGATCTCTAATAACTTTATAAAGACACCAATGAAGTTGAAAATTATACGATATTTTAACTTGGGAAAGGATTTTTTTTTTCTTTCATCATTTGATTGCATCGAATCAAATTCAAAGGTTGTAATTTGGAGAGGGAGTAAATTATCATTAGTTCCATTAGTTTTGATAAATGAATTAATTTGTCTTTTATGTTTCAAAAATTAACTATTTAATTTTTTTATCAGTATGGATTATGTTTAATCTAATATAATTTATTTTACAAATTTTTTTTCATCAATCTTTTCATGATGTAAATTTATGTTTTTATTTTTTCTATTTTTTTAAAAGGAAAAAAAATTAAAAAATAACATAAAATTGAAAAATATGACTAAATAATTAGTTTTCAAAACAAGAAAGACCAACTACTTTACTTTTCCAAACTAAAGGGACTGATTAATAATTTAATCAATTAAAGCTGGCATTTGTAGGACTTTGAATTTGTTGCACTCGCAAGAAAGAAACCTGAAGTAAATTATACATTAGTCCTTCTAGTGTTGATAAATGTATTAATTAATTATTAATTTTTCAAAAACTAATTATTTTTTTTCAATATTGACCATTTTTAATGTAATATATTTTATTCTATAATTTTTTTTCTTTTTTATCAATCTTTTTATGATATAAATTTATGGTTTTTTAAAAAAATTAGAAGATAAAATGAAAAAATAACTAAATAATTGATTTTTGAAAAAAAAAAACTAACTAATTTATTTCCTCCAAATAAAAGGACTAATTTAATATTTTTCCAAGATAAAATGTATTTGATTCTATCATATCCTATAAGTACAAAAGCTGTGACTTCACGTGAAGAAAGAGCTTAATATAACTTACAATTCAATAACCACCGTTGAACATCATAAGATAAAACAAATCAAGGGTCGACATTCTCCCTTATATGAGAACCAATTTCAACCTCACAAGAAAATAAAAAATAAAAAGCTTAATAATAGAAAGAAACTCTCCCTCTCTCACTCACTCTCTTTTTTCTTTTTGCAAGCCTCCAAGTCTCTCTTTCCTCTTTGCTACCCTCCAAGAAAACAAGAAATAGATTATTGGAAAAACTCAACTTCTAATGGCATTTGGGTTTTTAGTAACCCTCCAAGAAAACAAAAAAAGATTCTAGAGAAACCTCAACTTCTAATGGCATCTGGGTTTTCAATAACCCTCTAAGAAAAGAAGAAAGGGATTTCAACATCTAATGGCATCTCGGTTTTCAGGTGGTAGCGACTATATTGTAGGTGGCTAGGGTTGAGTCACTCTTGGTCTTTGCCTCTTTGCTTCTATGGCTAAAATTCAACTACTGAAATGGTTGATTTCTTCTTCTTTTTATTATGTATAATGCCATTATATAATGGCAAATAACGGCGTTATATAACGATGACGTCGTTATTTGCCATTATACGCATGAAACGACATTAGGTACTCATAACATCAAATAACGGTAATGAGGTATTCCAAAACAATTATATAATGGCCGTTATGCTACGTAATGGATATTTTTTTTCAACGAAAATCGATTAGATTAAAAAGAAAAGTAAGTCATTTGAACAATGAGAGAAAAAATATTACAAAACAAAAAGAAAAATACTATAGCCAAGCAAGATAACATTTTCTGTCTGCTACTTTTTACGTTAATTCTACTAAAGCGAACCCACTTCATACACATAAAATGATAAAAACATTATGCAATCTCCATGGCCTCTCATTAGTATCTCGATGAACCTGAAGCCATTCAGAGAGCCAGATTCCATGATCCAGTTCACCACTTGAGTTAATAGTTGGAAATGAGAAAAATGTGTACAGACCGTCAAAATATTAAACATGGTGTATTGAAACATGAATATTATTCTAATTACAATTACAATTACAATTACATTACAATAGAATAATAGAAAGCCTAGATGTTAAACTAGTTGGAGTCAGCTATATAGATATTCCGGCACAATTCAGTTCGACCATAAACCAAATCCACTTCAATATCTAAAGATCCTAGATCCTTCAACACCAATTCCATCCACAGATCCTAGTTCTTCCTCTTCCCCCTATCTCCCTGGTTTGTAAGTTATTGCTTCTCCAAACTGGGGCCTCTGCTGGCCTACAATTACACTACAATGCTGCAACTATATCTACTGGCTTGTAAGTTTCATGGTCTATTTCTAAAGCTGCTAGCCTTTCTTGATTTGGGTTGGTAAGCTGATCAATATTCATTATTACCTTGTGAGATGCTTGCCTGTCTAGGGTGGAATCACCGTACTCGCTAGAGGATTGATCTTCATCTCCAGGGAAATAAGTGCTAACTGAATAGGCTGATGGGCTTGCCACACAAGGCAGACTAATGTCACTTCTGCCATTCAGTTAACTTTTTCTGAAAGTATGGGAATTCAAGTCCCTCTGAATGAAGATCCTGAAGAAATTGCGGATTTTACTCTTTACGGAAACTTTGTAAGTAGAGGAACTCAACACGTTCCTTTCCTGGTAAACAAACATGACCATGAATATAATAAGAGCTAACAGTGATGCTATTCCAGCAATTAAAAATAAGCCCCAGAAACTCTTGAGACTGAGGCTGTTAGATGTAACCGAGGTGCTGGAAGCGGGACAATTGCTTTGTTTTCCGAACCAGGCATTCTCTATTTCCTTCATTTTATCTCCCTCGGTCATGTTTAGAACTGCCCTTGATACATCAGGTACTAGAGGAGAACCTTTAGGGAAGGCCTGGAAAGTCACAACACAAACCAGCAAGCATCAGGATTAAGAAACTTACAAGAGAGAGGAAAAGATATGGAGAGGGTTGATGAACTTACAAAGCCAAAACCGTCGGTTTTAAATGTAGGACCAATTATGGTATATTTAGAGCAATACTTTGACAGGAAGAGCTTCATGTATGGAACTTCATCAAAAGCAGCAGCAATACCACCATTTCCACTTCCTTTGGATAGAAGATCATCGCATTCTTCTGTAGAACTATACACAATGAGCTTGGACTTGTCGAAGCCTAAGCCTAGCAGGATTCCTTGAACAAAAGAACCCTCCTGGTAGCCTACAAACTCCCCCTTCTTAATGAGCTCATTGACATCATTAACTGCAGGCTGAAGCTGCTGGACTGTGAGTAGGCTAGTTAAACTGGCAGTGTAACTCTGCGTGAGGATCAGCACAACAAAACACCATATGATTACCACGGTTCTAGACAAGTTGTTAACCACTTTCTCCCCTGTAATTATAGTTCAAAATATAAATAAAGATTAAGTCAATTTGGTGTTTGAGATGCTCGTAACCTATATATTAAGAGTATTTAAATAGGAGAAGAAAAATCAAAAGGAAAAGAGAAAGGAAAATTACTCTGTGAAAAAACCATTGTCGAGAAGGAAAACCAGAAGCTAGTGCCAGCTTGATGTGAGGCAGGCCCTCGAAACTCTTCGTTGATTCTATGTTCAAGAACCCAGATCACAAATGCGATGAAAATAAAGAAACAAAAACTTGTCACCCAGAGATCCCATGTCAGAGGCCTCAAGAAAACCCATGCATTTTTGCTATTGTTGTCGACAATAGGGACGATCATGGAGACACCACTTTCAGTATAAGGCAAAGTAAAATCAACATATAGGGATCGGTTGAAAATAATAGTTGTATCTCCCACTGCAGCATCAAAATTCTGTTGATAGAAACAAACAAATGCAAAAGAAAGAACATGTCAATAAAAATCAGATTTGCATGCATGAATTTGGGGCTAATCATGTTTCAAATAGAACTTGAATGTTGTACCTTCAAATACACTTGATATATGAGGTCATTGTAAGTTCCAGCAGGCTCGCCGTCAGGCTTGGCAAAGGGGATGTACTCATAAGGCAAAGCATAAGGCAATGCTTTGACTACAGCATCAAAAACATCTATGCAGTATCCGGTGACTTTTGAAGTGTTAGAAATAGGATCTGTTGTCACTTTGACAAACTCACTGAAACCATCCTTGACGGGCACTCCTATCCTCAACTTCTTCCCTCTTGTTGGAATCTCCCAACCCTTGGGAACAGAAGTTGTATCACCCGGCCATATTACAGCTGAAAGACCGGAATTCGATGTTGAGGATGCAGTCATATTTTTTGTTGTGTTTAGTGTTTTGACAATTCCTTCGGTTGGTGTCCAGAATCCAATCTCTCTTCCCCCATTTCCGTTCACATTTATTATCTGGAACGCTGATGCCTGTAACTGCCCATTAACAAAAAGGTAATCTCCGGTAAGGCCTTTGAAAGCAGTGTTTGATAAAGCTTGAAGAAGGTTTGGACCATTTAAAGACACCCCAAGAGTTGCAAGATCTGTTGATGAATTGCTAGAACCATTTGCCTTTTCGAAGCCAGAATTTGTATTACCAGCTTTCTCAACTGCCAAGGCCAATGCCGTTGCTGCATCATAGGCCCATAATCCAAAAATGTTCAAATCAGTATCAACAATATCTGGATTATCTTGTTGGAATTTCCTTTTCCACCGATCTCAAAAATTTTGAGATCGTTTGTTCTTGGTACAAAAGGTTTAACACCCAATACACCTTGGATTGTATCAGTGACGGAAGGATTTGGCGAACTCAAGAAGTCATCTGTTAGACCATCAGTCATGATCCAAACATAGCCTTCACTCATCATTCCTATCTCTTTTGCTTTGGCAAAAAGCCGAGCACCAAGAGATGGAAACATGTGCACAATGAAAACTCTAGTTTGCATTGTCATCAGCTTGTAAAGCTCTTCAACAATTTGATCATCAGTGGCTGATGGAGAAATGACACTCCAGTACCGGACACGAGCATCAACTGCTTGCAAAGCATCAGTTAAATAAGGTATGACTCCCTCTCCGTAATCATCATCGATGTAGATGGGTACTGCTTCTCTGAATCCAAAGGTTTGAACTAATGCACTTATGGCATTCACTTGAGTTGAGTCATTTTGTGTTGCTCGAAAGAAGTAGGGACTCCTGTTGGAAGTTAGAGAAAGACTTGATGCAGAAAAAGATATGATGGGCACCTGAGCTTTTTCTCCAAGATCAATAACAAAACTGGCTTGCATTGATGTTGTTGGCCCTATGATTGCTTGCACTTCAACATTTTTTATCAGGTCCAGGGCTGCATTTTGAACACCATTAAGAAAAAAAAAAAAAAAAAAAAAAACTCTTATTGGTCAATTATATCATTAAAGGTTAATCAAAGAGATTTATGACTATATTGTACTTCATTTTAAATTGGAATATAGTGATTATGCAGCAGAGAAAGAGGAAGAAATTAATGGATAATCCTTGAATTTGGGGTTTGTGAATTATTTCTGTTCACCTGCTGCCACCTAAACCAAGTGAAGACACACCAACCTAAAAATCAGCCCACCTCCTCTAGCCTCTTATCCGTTCCTGTATCATGTCCTCTTATCATTCCCTTCTGCTCTAACTATTTCTTATTTCCTTTCTCATACCGTGAGTCCAACTTCTAGGATATTATATACGTGAACATAAGTTCTTTAATTTGCTTTTCACCCACCAAGAATTTGCACAAGTAGTTTAGATTTGGTCTATAGCTTCCACGGAGGTTTTGGGTTCAAGTTCTACTCTTGGATGGCTTATGAATTTCTATGTCTTTTTTTTTGTTTTTTTTTTTTTTTTGTTCAATGATAGTTTGAGCATAATGCAACTGATGGCTATATTTTATGCATAGAGGAACAGCATACCTAAGGCTGTCTATTACATCAGTTGTAGTGGCTGATAACAAGTAAATAATTTAATAAATGAGTTAGTACATCTTAAATTATAAGTTCGATAGTTCTTCTACTATTCTTTGAAAAGCTAACACATTTATGTCTAATTAGGCTAGACGTAATTCGTTTGAAATGTGTGTGATTGTGAAAGATGCATATAAATGAGTTGGACCGGATCTATATGGGGTCAACCCCTCTTCATACTCTTTTTCATAATCTTCAAGGCCATTTTCATTTACCAAAAAAATGGCACATTTGGGATGCTTACATGCCCGGTTTCATCTAGGACAGTTGCAAATAGAATCCCCGTCAATAAAAAATAACAAACCATGCTCCAAAGAGTACAGCTCACATAGATGACTTTTTAATGGTAGCTAGCCACCATATTTGGAAGACTTTTGACACTTGTTATTGTACTATACTGAGGTTAATATCCAAGAGAACTAATCCTTAATGTCATTAATTTGTCACCTCATAGCATGAAGAAATCTTCACCAATAAAGTTTTGCACAAGGAGGTTAATCATCAGTCTAAAAAAAAAAAAAAAATCAATATTAGATCAACTCAATAGTTGAGAGAAAGCTAACCTGCTGCAGCTGCACCAACAACATCCTTCTTGGAGTCCCTCGTGGTGAGGACCAGTCTGGTTTTGTAGTCACCATGAGTGGCGTAGAAGTCGGAAAGTGACATGTTGATGCAACTCAAACCAACATCTCCATCCAAAAATTCCAAGTCAAGAACAACACCTACACTCACTGGAATTACTGTTGTCTTCTGGGCTGCCAATACTTTTATGAACAAAATCTTTAAAGAAAGAAAGAAAAAGAGCAAACACAGAAAAGGGTTTGAAGGGCTTTTCTCCATCTTGTTGTGTGCTGATTATTATGGTGATTGTAGCTAGGTTTTTTGCTAACGCTTGAATGGAATGGGAAACATCTCGTATTTATGAGGTCTTCTGTGGCGTGTGCAAGGTATGGATACCTAAAGCCTAGAAGAAGATCTTAGAACATTGCATGGGAAGGGCGCAACTGTATTATTTTACTGGTTAAAAGGTGCTCATTTCCCTAAATTATTGATCAAAAAGAAATTAGTTTCTAATAAAAAAAGTCTCCGATTTAACTTGGTCTGGCAGTTAAGTTTCACTAGGATACCATCATGTTTGACAATTTAAAAAAAAAAAAAGTAAAAAAATAACAAAAACCTTTTTT
Source organism: Dovyalis caffra (assembly GCA_963924115.1). Lineage (NCBI taxonomy): Eukaryota > Viridiplantae > Streptophyta > Magnoliopsida > Malpighiales > Salicaceae > Dovyalis > Dovyalis caffra. Next base: position 17,174,959 of record CAWUPB010001194.1, on the reverse strand, counting down.
AATAAAAATAAAAAATAAAGTGAAATGAAAAAAAAATCTAAAAAAAAAAAAAAACAATTCTTCAAAATTGATAGGATTTTTTTGGCCCCTTCCAAGAAACATATAAAACCAAAATAATTAACTCGAAGATATTCCTTACTCTAACTTCATCACCGTTTACCTTGAATAAACAAAACAATTCTTCAAAATTGATAGGGTTTTTTCATACAACTAAGTCCTTAAATAAAGTTTATAGGTCATCATATTTTATTGTAAATACAATTTAAACAAACAATTAGATTGGTTGACTTGTTTATTGTCGAAGAGTTAAATTGACAAATTTAGTTTTATGAGTATTAATCTATTATTGTTGGGTTATTGAAGTGCTTTTACTTCGATTTTGTTCTTGTTATATATATATATATATTCAATTTTTTTCCTCATTTCTTTTAGTTTAAAATCAAAAAATAAAATTTTAAAAAGAAAGATTTAATGTTAATACACAAGTCAACCAATTTAACTCTTACATTGTTCATCAATCTATTTAAATTATTTGACTAAATTTGATCAAGGTTTACAATTTGATAAGTAAGGATTTAATAGAAAAAAAATATTCCAAGACTAAATTGTATTCAATGTAAAATAGAATGACCAAAAAACTTTCATTTAAGGAATTATTTAAAAAATAAAATATTGGAATCAAAATAAATTTTTCAAAAAAAATCAATGACCAAAATGTATACCAACAAAAACTTTCATGTTGTAACCACATGACACATGTCACTATATATATAACAATGCTAGTAATACAACCGATTAAATCATTATATGTTGAAAAAAAATATTAAAAAATAAAAATTGAAGTCTTTATCCCATCTCATTAAAAAAATCATTATATTTTATTTGTTGTTATTTTCAAGGGCAATATCCTTTCAATCTCTTTCTTCGGAAATAATCATCAAACACTGCATCTACTGGCCCGACAAGTTTTTGCATTCGACAGTCAGATTGAAATCTGCAAAAACCTTCTAACTTCCTTTCCAGGAAGCATCCTTTGATTCATTACAAAATTTATTTTCAAGACACATCGTTTTCTCAACTTCAACAAGAATATTCGAACATATATAAGCTAATTAAGATATTAATTAAGGTAATTAATATTTGTTGCCAAACCTTATGCTGATGGTTGCAAGGATTATGCAATTTGTTGGATATATACCTACCTATATGAGTGATTGTAGCACCCCGCGTTCGGACCAATTCAAGATGGCATCCCAAGCGAGGGAGATGCTACAGTTTATATAACTTACATAAATAATGTAGCTCGGACAAAATCAAACATAACACATTTTCATAACCTTAAAAGAACTTGATCCAACAAACACACATGACTTGCAATGCAAAAAGGCACACAACTATGTTGCTTCAAAACATAAACTGTACAAATGTTTGAACTAAACATGGAACAATACTTTATCGGCTAATAAAAGGGCAAAAGTTAAGATATACAAAAGGTCCTTAAAGTCACTTATATCTAACATTCAAACTAGACAAAAGGACACATCATAAGAGTTCGTTCAAGGCGCTCCGATTGCGTCATCAACATCCACGGACTCCTCACCTACACCACAAGATATAACAAAATGAGCTAATGCCCAATAAGTATGGTTATGGATGACATTTTGTAAACTTTCATGATGCGTGTAAATACATTTTTCCTTGATGCGGGTACCCCATTAGACGCCATGTCTAGTCCTCTTTGTCTTTACCAAAACCTTAACCTTTACCAAAACCTTTATCTTTCATGCATAAATGATTTCACTACATTTTTTGAAACGAGATAAATCTATGCTCATGATGTAAATGCATAGAGTAATATACTTTAATGCTCAATTAATCACACCACACATTATCACATAACACATAACAATTAATCAAATATTTACTTACCACATTCAATCACATAATACACATCACATATATGGTCATTGTGGTGAGTTGAACCATGCTTACCTTGATTCCTTAGCACTTCAACAATATTCTCCTCAAGCTAATCAATTCTTATTATTAAATAAATCATAATATAACCTCTAAGTAAATCAATAAGTCATCAAAATTCTTATACTCCACAAAGTCCCAAAGTTCATACATCACAAATCATCATCTTCCAACCCTTTCAATAACCAATATTCACAAAACCCCAATTTCGAGCATAACATCACATATGTAACCCCCGTAAAAACCCTTATCCGTAACGCAACGTGTATTAGAATAATTATAAATATATGTATATTAAGAGTAAGTATAATTCTCATTTCATCATGAGAAATTAATACTTGAAATATGTGATTTATGTGAAATTAAAGTTATTGTGCTTAAGGTTAATGGTTTAATTGTTAAAGAAATCAAATATGCAAAATCAGTGTTTTAAGGACTATATTTTACCCTAGTTTTGTGTGAATTATTTGAGGACTTTAGGGTGATTTTTGGGTAAAACTTAAAGAATGAAAGTTATTCATCTATGTGTTTCATATACCTTTATAAAATGTTATAAGTTTTGGACCTATACATTAAGATTTATATCCATTATGGTGAGGGTTGTTCCGAAATGCATTCTGCTGGAATTTCGGGAGAAGAATCTGCCCGAATCGTGTGAGATTTATTTGATGATGTTATATTGCTTTTTGAGAAAAACTTAAAGAATAAAAGTTGTTTATATATTTGTTTACTATCTCTATATAAAATTTCATAATATGTGGATATATATAGAAAGATTTATTTATATTTTAGTATAGATGGGTTAGGAGATTACACTCCTAGAATTTTGGAGAAAAAGAAATTCCGAATTTTAAAAATGGAAATTTCTGAATTTTTTATGAAAGAAAGTAGGTTTAGTTACTTGAATTAAGTTAATTAATGAGTTTAATTAGTCTAAATTTTATATAGACGCTTAAGCAAATGCAATAAATGAATTTAAAGCTAACTCACCCTTTTTGGTCCCAAAGCAGACCACCTTTCCTCATGACTCACCCATAACTTTTACACCTTGTCTCATTAATTTTTAACACTTGTAGCTGAAGAAAATTAAGTATATATATATATATATATATATATATAGCAAGTGTTAAAATGGGAGAAAATTTTTAGTAACCCTTAGGTACCAAAAATTGGGAGAGAAAAGGCAAGAAAGAAAAGAAAGGAAAAAAACACGAGGAGAGAAAGGAAAGGAAAGAAAAAAGAGGAAGGAAAAAGGAAAGAAAAAAAGAGGAAGGGAAAAAGGAAAGAAAAAGAGCTAAGGAAATTCTAATCAAACCTAAAAGAGGTAAGTAGGTTCCATTTTTTGACTGATTAATGTCTTAAATTATTTTTTTAAGTTATTTTGTTAGTGTTTATTTCATGGGTTGTAATAATTTTCAATGGTTATATGCTTGATGTTTGGGATAAATTTATGTATGGATGCCTTGTTGTGATGATTTATGATGTTTATGATGTTTTGAAAAATTTCCAAGTATATGGTGATGGGTTGGATTGAACTTGGACTAAATTTAAGTGAACTAAAACATGTTTAAAGTTGGCTTGGAATGAACTAATAAATTAGTGTTGATAAGGAGTAAATTCTGTCTGAATTTTGGGGTGTATGTTCAAGGATTTTAGATCAATTTTTGGGTGAAACTTAAAGCATAAAAGTTATTCATCTATGTTTCAACTAACTTCCTTTAAAATTTCTTGATCATTGGATTTGTATACAAAGAGTTATATCCGATTTAGTATGGATAGCTCTAGACAAACTACTATTAGGCAGATTGCTCCCTAAGTTTCAAAATTTTTTAATTAATTTTGTACTTGGTATTTAGACCTAATTTTTGGATATGTTATAAATAAATATGTCTAGTATCTAAAATAAAATGGGTAATATTTAATTATGTTTTAAAATTAGAAAATTATTTACTCGATTAGGAGTTGCCCGGTAATAAACCCTAAAACCAAAGAATTAGACTTAGACAAAATTAATGGGTTTGGAATAAACTAAATGGGCTTGAACTAAATAAAATGAAATTGAATAAAGTCATTGGAATTAGGATAAAGTTAATGGACTTGGATTAAAGTAAATGGACTTGGACCTTTTTTTAAATATTAATGAAACTAATGAACAATATTAATGAGCGAAGGTTGTGTTCTCACTTGTGGGTATCATGATTGGTATGTGAGCAATGGATAAATTCCGAGTGTGGGTTTGACCATGAGTATGGAATGAGAATGAAGGGTTGGTACTCGAATTTGATTGAATATGATTAAATATGTCATCACGTGCATCATGTGTATAGTGGGTAGTTTAAGACAAGTCAATTGATTGAGAAATGATTTATACATCTAGGTTTGATAACCTAACTAGAATAAATGGGTATTAGTAGTCCGAGTACTCTAGAGTCGTGTGCCTCGCAATATTAGATGATGGATTCCTCGCTAATAGCGAGTTACAACGAGGGATAATTCCGTTGTAGCAAAAGATGATCCGAGGATCATCTGGATGAAACCAAGCTGTGTGCTTGCACCTTGTTAGACGATGGATTCCCGCTAACGGTAGTTACGGCGAGGGATAATTCCATTGTAGCAGAAGGTGATCCGCGAACCACCCAAATGATAAATAGAGTAGACTAGCTAATACCTAGGGTACCCGAGATTAAAATTTATGAGAATGGTGGGAAGTCAAAACAATATTGCATATCGGATGCATCACCCTACTTACCGAGCTTGGGCTCACTCGTTGTTATTTTTTTATGTCATGAAAGAAAAAGGACAAGTCGGTATGGATGCGGCTGGCTCCTCCTAACCGGCTCATGTGAGACACCATATATTAGTTTTTATTTTGTTTGTAAATTTGGGTATGGAGTTCGTGAGAAATTGAATATTGCCTATAATATTTTATTAATGTATTTAATTATGTTATGTAAATTTTATCTTAAGGAGTTATATACGTAATGTACTCGTTAAAGTTCTAAGAATATCATAAGAGAACTACTTAGAGTTTAGGGTATGTCGGCGTAACGCGCTTCGTCCGATACCACTACTTGGGTAGTAGAAATATGATCGGGGCGGGGGCGTTACAACATAATTTTCTAATTAATGAAATCTAACCATTTAAATGTCAATTTGTCTTAATAAAACACAAGCCCAAAGCAAAACAATCATTAGTTAATCAATTAAAACCACTTAATCAACTTTTTCCCAAATTGGGTATCAATCCTAACTTCATTAATATCACTTCAAAAAAACTCATCAATATCACTTCAAAAGACAAACCCATCACAAACCAACATCAAAACACCATATAACATAAAAACATAACTAGAAATTATGCAAGAACATACCTTTCTCTTTTGGGTACGAAATTATCCTCTAGAACAACAACTCTTCAAGCTCTAATTTTGCTTAAGACCCACTTTGATCATCATAACTATCTTAATACAAGGTTGTTTAGTGATGAGAAAGGTTAGAAAACAAGTGTGGAGAAAGGAGGTGCTTGGTTGGGTTATGGAGAAGAAGAAAAGGGAAAGAAATAATGGGAAGAGAGAGAAAAGAATGGAACCCCTATGGTTCTAGCAAAGGCATAAAGAAGGGATGACAAAATTATAACATGGTCCTTATAATTATATCCAACTTTTAAAGTAGTCCCCAACTTCCAATAAGACTCATCCATATCCTTAAATCTATTCAATTAGCTCCAAAACACCTTAATCCTCCTCAATCTCCAAGACACATATAATCTAAAACACCACACAAAAGGATAAACAATTTTAAAAGATGTTATTTATATGCATAAAAACAAATAAATATATATGAAATATAAAACCAAAACATACAAACACAAGCATACATGCATAACATGAAAATTTTATTTAGGGTGTTATAGTGATAACTATTTTCTATTGAAAAAAATAATTAAAAATAAAATAATATGTATAAATGGATTTGTGATCTAATAGTTTAGGTTTTTGAATTAAAATAATGTTTATAGTTTAAGTTTTTAAATTAAAATGGTATCTATTTTTACATGTAAAACTTCATGCATCTAGGGTCATGTTCGAGTCTAAATAATTTCATAGGGCTAATACCCTCCAACTAATATAAAAAATATCAACTTAAGAGTTTTATATTCTTTTGCTTGCTTAAAAATAATCAAGTTGACCACTAGAAGAGGGAGTTGTAGGTCAATGTCCCAAATTGAATTAAATTCTCCAAAAATGTCCATAAGCACACTATCTTGTTATTGAATTCTACTCCCAACTATTGACCTTTTCCAAGTGAAGTTTCAAGAGAAGATGAATAAGCCATTACTCTATTTCTAATAGGAAAATATCACAAATTCATCGGGTTTCTCTTTAAAACCCTCATTAATGGGCAAGGATGATTTTGGCCAATAAACACTACTTAGCCCCTCAAAATTAATTGTTAATTTTTTTGTTAGATTTTTTCCTTATATTTATTTTTTTCGTATTTTTTTCCTTTTTCCTATTTCTACCTTTCATCTATCAATTCATTAATTATCTATTGTTCTTATGTGTGTTATTGATTTATGATTACAATTGGTATTTGTTTGATAAGGGCCCATTGAATAAATATTAATTGGAATCTATTGCTAGAATTAATGTAGTAATCCATAATTGTTATCATATTGTTTATAGTAGCAAATGTATTTTTAATGATTGTGATCCTAGCTTTCATTATTAATCCTTAAGAACATAGTATGGATTAAGTGGTTGTCGCTTGTGTTAAATCATTATTCATAGTAATCTCTTCCTAGAACCTAATGTCATCATTTAACGAGAGGAGGATCGCTTGTCTAGTGAATCATTAGATAACAAGGATTAATTTGAGTGCTTCACCCGAATTAATTACTTTGGGAAGAAATAGTTTATATTTCTTCTTGTGAGTATAACTTGATTGCTTAATTAATGTTTGATGGTATTATCTTTTGTTGTCGATGATCAATCACCCATTTGGACCAAAGAATTGCCTTTAGGCTGGAGTTTCTAATTATTGATTTATAATTTTATTTTAAAATTTTTTTTGTTTAATTTTGAATTTCCAACAAACAATCCCCTTTAATTTTGTTATTCGATATTTATTAATCACAACGATCTTTGTAGATTTGATCCCTATTATCCTGTCTACATTATTATTGATTGCTAGGAATAGAATTTATTTTTGGTGTGCTTGTGACACACATCAAATTTTGGAGTCGTTGTTGGGGACTAGCATTGGTTAATTTTTAATGAATTTTTTTATTTTATCTTATTTTTATTTTGTTAGTTTATGACTCGATCCTCCACCTCTAGAGAATTAATTTTTAATCCAGAAATTGAAAGAACTGCTTGCAGGTTAAGAAAAACAACTAGACAATCTCAAGCTAAAAAGAGCAATTCGTTGCTTCACCAGGTATAAACATTGCTTTAGAGTCCGATAGTTCTTTTAGTGATTCCAATGGTGAGGAGATGGATGTAAACAAAAATGTAAACGAGTCTTTAAAGGAGTTAGCTACTCCTGATTTTAATCGATAACCTTTATGCATTCGGTATCCCGATCTTGATGTTGCTTTTGAATTAAAATCTAGTTTGATACACTTGTTACAAAAGTTTCATGGTCTTGTAGGTGAGAATTTGAACAAGCATCTAAAGGAATTCTATGTTATGTGTTCAAGCATGAGATTGACAGGGGTGTCCGAGGAGCACATTAAATTGAGAGCTTTTCCATTTTCTTTGGCGATGATGCCAAGGATTGGCTTTATTATTTACCCTCGGGTACAATCAACAAATGAAATGAGATAAAGAGATTGTTCCTAGAGAAGTATTTTCCAGCATCAAAGGCTTCAAGCATTCGCAAGCAAATATGTGGGATACAACGGAATAATGGAGAGACACTCCATGAGTATTGGGAGTGATTCAAGAAATTGTGTGCTACCTTGTCAGCATCATTAAATAGGTGAGAAAATATTGATTCAATATTTTTATAAAGGTTTGTTGCCTATGGACAGGAACATGATAGATGTAGCAAGTGGAGGAGCACTTGTAGACAAAACCCCAACTGTCGCTAGGGACTTGATTGCAAACATGGCTACAAATTCATAATAATTTGGCACTCAAATGAATCGTTCATCGAGATGTGTAAGTGAGGTAAGTATTTCTAATCTCAAAGGTCAAATTGGTGATTTAGCATCCATTGTTAGGCAATTGGCCACGAGTAATGCTCGGACAACTAAGGTTTGTAGGATATGCTCAATGAATGGACACAATAATGACATGTGTTCTACATTGCAAGAAGATGAGCCAATCTAGCAAGCGAATGCGATAGGTGGATTTCCTGGTTAACCCCAATGTCGATATGATCCATATGCAAACACATACAATCCAGGTTGGCATGATCATCCAAATTTCGGTTATGAAAATCCATCCCGTTTTAATCGATACCAACTTCTTGCCCCTACCAAGCAATCACAAGGAAACCAAGCTCCAAGTTTAGGTACATCTTATGATGACATACTTAAAGCTTTAGCTAATAATACTTTGTAGTGATAACAGGAGGTTAGGAATAATGCTCGAGAGACAAAAGCCAAGCATCGAAACTTGGAGATACAAATGAGCCAATCGGCAACATCGATCGAGTAAGTTAGAAGTTTAAGGGTCAAGTAAGCTCCCTTCGTAAACTATTATAAACCCAAGGAAAAATGCTAATGCAATAGTGTTGTGAAGTGGAAAAGAGGTAGAAGTTATTGAACCCAAGCAATCAAAATCGACCGAAAGCAAAGGAAAGGAAGAGGAACTCAAATCCTCTAAGGTAAATTCTAAACCTTTAGATATTATTACTCAATCCAAACCTTATGTTCCTCATTTTCCTAGCAGGTTAGCGATGTCAAAGAAAGTTGAGAAGGATAAAGAAACACTTGATGTGTTTTGAAAGGTTGAGGTTAATATTCCCCTCCTTGACGTAATTAAACAAATGCCTAGGTATGCAAAATTTCTTAAGGAATTATGCACATCTAAACAAAAATTATGTGGTAATGAAAGAGTAAATATGGGGAAGAATGTTTCAGCTATGATTCAAAGAAAGTTACCTAAAATTGCAGAGATCCGAGTACGTTTACTATCCCTTACGTTATTGGTAACACTCAACTCGAACATGCCATGTTAGATTTAGGTGCTTTCATAAATGTCATGCCTTTGTCTATATTTCAATCCTTGAAATTAGGTCCTTTGCTAGAAACTCGGTGTAATCATTGAACTTGCCAATAGATCAAACGTATATCTCGAAGGTGTAATTGAGGATGTTTTGGTAAACGTAGATAATCTAATCTTCCCAGCTGATTTTTATGTTTTGAATATGGAAGATAGTAAGTCACCAAACCCAACACCAATTTTGTTAGGAAGACCTTTCCTAAAAATAACAAGGACTAAGATTGATGTTTATGATGGGACCTTAACAATGGAATTTGATGGTGACACTATAAAGTTTAATATTTTTGATGCCATGAGGTACCCGAAAGATGTTCACTCTATTTTTTCTATCGATATCATTGATGACATAGTGCGAGGTATTTTTGAGATGAGTAATGAAGATGAGCTTGAGTTAGTGCTAATCAAGAGTTTAATGAAGGTAGATGATGAAAATGAGCTAAATCCTGAAGTGGAAAAGATGATCATGGATCTAGAATCCTTGCCATCTTTAGCACCAAGATATGAGCTTATGCGACTTAGATTTACCATTTACTTATACAAAATTGTTGCCTTCGTGGTGTAGGTACCTAGTTTGGAGTTAAAGCCATTGCTCGACTACCTCAAGTATGTATATTTGAGAAATGACAAAACACTTTCAGTCATCATTGCTACAAACTTGAAAGCCGTGTAAGAGGAAAAATTGATTAGAGTACTAAGGGATCATAAAACAGCCATTGGATGGACCATTATCGACATCAAGGGCATTAGTCCATCTATGTGTATGCACAAGATATTGATGGAGGAGGGATCGAAACCGACTAGAGAGGCACAACGATGGTTAAACCCTCCAATGATGGAAGTTATGAAAAAGGAGATTATGAAATTGTTAGATGTAGGTATAATCTATCCAATCTCCGACAAGCAAATGGGTAAGTCCAAGTACAAGTTATGCCAAAGAAAACGAGAGTTACAGTGAGTGAAGAATAATGATGGTGAGATGGTCCCTACATGTGTTCGGAGTGGATGGCGTGTTTGCATTGATTATCGTAAGTTAAATGCTACCACTAGAAAGGATCACTTTCCCTTACCATTCATTTATCGGATGTTGGAGTGGTTGGTAGGTAAGGCACATTATTGTTTTCTTGATGGATATTCAGTGTTATAATCAAATTGTGATAGCACTCGAGGATCAAGAGAAAACAACCTTCACGTGTCCATTTGGCACATTTGCTTATAGGAGGATGCCCTTTGGCCTTTGTAATGCACCCGTTACCTTTCAAAGATGCATGTTAAGTATATTTTTTGAATTTTTAGAAAAATGCATCGAGGTATTCATGGATGATTTCATAAGTGTACGGTGATTCTTTTGATGAATGCTTAGATAATTTGGAAAGTGTGCTAAAGCATTGCATTGAAACTAACCTTGTTTTAAATTTTGAAAAATGCCATTTCATGATAGAACAAGGTATTGTTTTAGGGTATGTAGTCTTTAGGAAAGGCATCGAGGTAAAAAAGGCTAAAATAGATATGATTATGAGCTTACCTTACCCTACTAATGTTCGAGAAGTATGTTCTTTTCTTAGTCATGTAGGTTTTTACCGTATATTCATCAAGGATTTCTCAAAGATTGCACTACCTCTATCTACGCTCCTCCAAAAAGAAGTGCCATTTGATTTCAATGAAGAGTGCAAGGAAGCATTTGATGCCTTGAAGACATCATTGACAACGACATCCATCATTCAACCACCAAATTGGGAGTTGCCATTTGAAGTTATGTGTGATGCAAGCAATTATGCTTGGGCGTAATTTTGGGGCAAAGAAATGGTAAACAAGTTCATGTAATTTATTATACATCTAGGATATTGAATCAGGCCCAACGAAATTACACCACAATCGAAAAAGAGCTTTTATATATGTTGTGTTTGCTTTTGAAAAATTTCGATCACATTTGCTTGGTTCTAGAGTGATTGTCTTTTCAAATCATGCTACTCTCAAGTACTTGATGGGGAAAAATGAAGCCAAACCGCGGCTTATCTAGTGGATTCTTCTATTTGAAGAATTTGATTATGAAATCAAAGACAAAAAAGGAGTAGAGAATCTAGTAGCCGACTATCCGAGCCGTTTGGTAAGAGATGAAGATCCACTACCACTACAAGAGACTTTTCCTAATGAACACCTATTTAAGGTGCAATGTATGGTTCTTTGGTTTGCTGATATAGTTAATTATTTAGCTACTAGGACTTTACATGTTGATTTGAGTCATGCACAAAAAGATAAGCTTAAGAGTGAAGCTAAGTATTATGTTTGGGATGAAATATATTTGTGGCGTTTTTGCTCGATCAAATTATTAGGAGGTGTTTGCTAGATTTTGTATTTCATTATATGCTTAACTTTGTCACGCTTATGCATGTGGTGGACATTTTGGACCTAAGAAAATAGCTAGGAAAATTTTAGAATGTGGTTCTTATTGGCAACAATCTTTAAAGATTCTTACACATTCTGTAAAAATTGTGATAAATGTCAAAGGATGGGAAATTTAACCAGTAGGAATGAGATGGTGCAAAACCCTATTCTTGTTTGTGAAATTTTTGATGTATGGGGTATTGATTTTATGGGTCCATTTCCTTCATCTTTTGGTTTTATTTACATATTATTAGTTGTTGATTATGTTTGAAAGTGGGTGGAAGCAAAGGCCACCAGGATCGACGATTCTAAAGTCGTGATAGGTTTCCTCAAGACTAACATTTTTAATAGGTTTGGGATTCCAAGAGCATTGATCAATGATCAAGATTCTCATTTTTGCAATAGAGTAGTTGATAGCTTGTTAAGGAAGTATGGTGTTTTCCATAGAACATCAACTCCATACCACTCACAAATGAATGGGCAAGTCGAGGTTTCAAATAGAGAGATCAAGTCAATCTTGGAGAAAATGGTAAAACCCAATCGAAAGGATTGGAGCACTCGACTTGAGGATGCATTGTGGGCATACCAAACAGCATACAAGAAGCCAATTGGAATGTCTACCTTACCGCTTGGTATTTGGTAAATCTTGTCATCTTCTCGTTGAGATTGAGCATAAGGCTTATTGGGCAGTGAAACAATGCAACATGGAGATGGATAAGGCTAGAGAGGATCGAAAATTATAGCTACAAGAATTGGAGGAAATTAGGTTGGAGGCCTATGAGAACTCGCGCATTTATAATGACAAAACAAAGGCATTCCATGAAAAAATGATTTTGCAAAAATAATTTATCGTAGGATAAAAAGTTTTTCTATATCATTCTTGATTGAAATTGATGCCGGGTAAGTTACGTTCTCATTCGATTGGACCTTTTGTTGTTACTAACGTGTGTCCATATGGTACAGTAGAGATCCGGAGTTTAGATAACAACAAGGTGTTCAAGGTTAACGACCATTGTCTTAAGCCCTTCTTTGAAGGTTTTAAGGAGCATACAATGGAGAGTGTTTCCTTAGCTGATCCTGTTCATTCCAAATAGAGATGAGTTACATCGAGCCAACGACGTTAAACAAAAGCACCGATTGGGAGGCAACCCAAATATGGCTTTTAAGCTATCCTAGATTTGTTCTCTTTTCTCCATCTCTTTAAATTTTTATTGTCTATAATTTTTCTTGTGTGCCTTACATTAAGGACAATGTAAGTTTTAAGTGTGGGGGAGGGGACAAATGATTTAGCATTTAGGATGTAACTTAGAACATAGAAAATTTTAAATTTTTTTTTAGTAAAAAAAAACATGTATAAGTGTGTATTTAAGATACTTGAACTATGCATAGGTACCTAATTGAACTTAAATGATGTGCATACCACCTAGTTTAAGATGTAGCAATTAGTTTTAAAATAGAGTTAAACATGCTTGAGTCTTAGTAATTGATTGACATGGTACTTATTGTGAAATTATGCAAATGTTTAGTAGCGAAGCATGATTGATGACTTGTATAATGAACTTTTAGATTAATTCTCTTAAATTAAGTCTATATTTGGGTTTAAGTAAATAGGGTTATTCTAAATAATTATGAATGAAAATGCTAAAATGTGTTGAAATTCGATGACCTACTCCGCTATTCTAATTAGAATATGAGTATGCAAAACACTTCGAGTATGTTACTTATTGAGTAACCGGGTCCATTCATGACAAATGTTTGTATTCACGTAAAAAGGAAAGTAAACAACTTGAAGAAAAGGAATTGCTTTTGAAAAAAAATTAAGAAGAAAAAAAAAAAACAAACACCTAGTTTGCTACCTAGTTTATTTAAGGAAAGAGAAATAGTCTAAAGGAGAGTCATGTATGAATTAATCGTGTTAGTTGCTAGGTTGGTATGGTTAAACAATAATACCCTTGGATAAAAATGAGTATGTTAATCTTTGTTTCATTTGATATTGCTGTATATTTAAATTAGGTGGGTATGCTTTGCTTATGAATTTAAATGAATAACCATATGCATAGTTGTTTGTATCTTGAGTAATGCTTATCTATGTTTTCAAAAATATGATTTTATGGATATATCGACTGTAAACCGTCACGAGACACAACGCGTTCACTAAGAGCAACCTAGGGGTTTAAAGGCTTAGTGCATACGCTAAATACACTCATGATTCCTACAAAAATGAGTTAGGCTTAGTTTGCTTTTTAATTTTTAGTTCTTAGTTTTAATTTTAGTTTGTCGAGGACATGCAAAAGCTAAGTGTGGGGGAATTTGATAGACACATTATATTATATTTCTATTCTCCTTAAATTTAGTTGAATTGCTATGTTTTATTTCTTAATAGGTTTATTAATGTTCATAACTATTTATAGGACATAAATTCGGGATTAGGAGTAATTGTGTTTAAAAGTTAAGAATAATAGCACGTTTTCACTTAGACCTTCCGTCTTTCTTATAGGTTTTTGGTAGATTGAGAGTTTGTATTGAAAAAAGTGGAATTCATAACTTTTATAGAGGACATCTCAATCTTTCCAGAATGATGTATTGGGTAAAAATTCAAGTTCCTTTGGATCTCCAAATAATATCTCAAAATCTGATCGGAGAAGCCGATGCAAAATCCCATCGGGCCTAGAACCAATTTCGGTCATTAATTTATGTTTGGAGTTATAGATGGCTAATTGATGCAAATCAAATCCTAATAAAGATTTAAGATCCATATTTACAACTTTGATTAAGGGCCTAAGTCCAACGTAGGTGGGTTTAAAGTTGGAAATTAGCCGGCAATTTGGTTCCTAATTCTAGTCGAACTAATTTGCACGGCTTTAGTGTTTGGCATGAAACTCGAGTTTTAGACCTTCAATTGATGCCAAAAAAAAAATGGTATTGGAAAGATAACATATAGCAATAAAACTCTTCTAAAGAAAGAAATCGCTAATTCGGAATGTAACAAATCCAAGATTGGCAGTAAAGACAGAATAGGAAATCAAGATTCGATTTTTAGGAGATAACTTAGAAAGAGTTATGATTACATTAAAACTCTATCCTCATCCAATTTTTGAGAGGATATTTTCATATTAAAAAGGAAAAGAACACGTTCTCTACTCGGCTCTTTTTTTGTTGGAAATTTAATTGTTTTGAAGAACCATAGAAGGACTTTTTTTAGAAAACGGACCTTACACTTTTCTTTAAAATAAATTCATGCTCTTAAAAGCCATGAGTGGCTAAAGTCTCCGATTCAACTTAAGGGAATTTAGTCCAGATCTATGTGATTGTGAGACCTATTTCTACCTTTCATCTATTAATTCATTAATTATCTATTGTTCTTATGTGTGTTATTGATTTATGATTGCAATTGGTATTTGTTTGATAAGAGCCCATTGAATAAATATTAATTGGAATCTATTGCTAGAATTAATATAGTAATTCATAATTGTTATCATATTGTTCATAGTGGCACATGTATTTTTAATGATTGTGATCCTAGCTTTCATTATTAATCCTTAAGAACATAGTATGTATTAAGTGGTTATCGCTTGTGTTAAATCATTGTTCATAGTAATCTCTTCCTAGAACCTAATGTTGTCATTTAATAGAGGAGGATCGCTTATATACTGAATCTCAAGGATTAATGCGAGTGCTTCACTCGAATTAATTAATTTTGGAAGAAATAGGTTAGATTTTTACTTGTGGGTATAACTTGATTGCTTAATTAATGTTTGATAGTATTATCTTTTGTTGTCGATGATCAATCACCCATTTAGACGAAAGAATTACCCTCGAGTCGGAGTTTCTAATTATTGATTTACAATTTTATTTTGAATTTTTTTGTATAATTTTGAATTTTCAGCAAGCAATCCCCTTTACTTTTGTTATTCGATATTTATTAATCACAACGAGTCTCTATGGATTTGATCCCTATTCCCCTGTCTACATTATTATTGATTGCTAGGAATAGAATTTATTTTTGGTATGCTATGACATGCATTAGAGATATGGATGAGATCTATGAGCACAATGATGGGGTGCGTTTAGAATAACTAGTTGAGCGGATGAATGATAGGATGGAGCAATTGATACGGCGAGATAGGGACGTTAGCATAGCAGATTGGTGCATTGATGATGAACATGGGTAGAGGCCCCAGCAACCAAAACCAAAATCATCATTGGGAGGCGCTAGAGGCCGACCTTGATGACAGAGGAGGATGATGAAAACTTCCTAATCAAGCAACAAAGAGTTCCTATAAGGGATTCGATAGTAGAAGAATGGTATACTAATAGAGATTCTCAAATTTTATGGTACCCTCCAAGTCAAAGAGTTTCTAGACTGGTTGTCGATGGTGGAGGAGATTCTAAAGTTTAAGGAGGTTCCCGAGGACAAGCGGGTGTCCTTAGTAGCCACCAAATTTAGAAAGAGGGTGGCTGGTTAGTGGGAGCAGACTAAAGTTAACTAGAAACAAGATGGGTAAGCCTAAGATTACTTCTGGGAAAAGATGAAGAAACACATGTGTACTACCTTCTTACCCTACAACTTTCGAGAGGATGATGTACCAATAATTACTTGGATTTGAGACGAGGGCCTCGATCAATAGATGATTATACCGGTGAGTTCTACTAATTATTAGCCTGGAATGAACTATAAAAGACGGAGGCTTAGCTGGTGGCAAGGTATAGTGGTGGATTAAAACCATAGATGAGGGACTTTGTTAATATGTTTAACCTTGTTTGTCTTTTGGTTGCCTTTCGGAAAGCATTGCGGGTTGAAAAGCAATCCCGTTGGAGTAGGTTTATTAATCCTTTCAGCACGAGAAGAAGTAGTGACATAATTGGTGATGGTGGTGTAGTTCAAGCAAGAAGGGAAGGTAACAAGAACAACACGAGTCTATCGAACGAGTAGCAGGGGTAGTTGGTATCAATATAAAGTGTTTTGGGTATGGTGAAGTTGGCCACAAAAAGTTTGAGTGTCAAAAGGCAAGGAAGAAAGCATTTCTTATTGATGCTGAAGATTATGATGAAGGTGATGTAGAGTTGATCTGGTGATCTAGTTTATGATGATAGAGATAACTCGAAAGAGGAGGTTATGATGGGCAATGAAGGGACAACATCTGGTTGTTAGGAGGTCCTCGCTTGCCTCCTAAAGTTACTAATGATGATTGGCTAAGGAGTTATATTTTCCAATCCACCTACACAATTTGAGATAATGTATGTCATTTTGTCATTGATGTTGGTAATTGTGAGAATATTATGTTGATGAAGCGAGTGCAAAACCGAATCTCAAAACAGAAAGGCACCCTAGGCACTTACAAGTCGGCCTAACTTAAAAACAAAAAAGAGAGGTAACTATTTCTTAACGAGCTTTAGTTCTTTTTTCTATTGGCTCGAGTATTAAGATAACATATGGTGTGATGTGGTTACAATTGATGCATACCATTTATTATTTAGTAGGCCTTGGTAGTATGATAGGGGTGTAATTCATGATGGGCAAGCCAATACATATAGTTTTATGTTTAATGGGGTAAAGATTGTACTTGTACCTAGCAAGATCCTGGATGTATCAAAACCTGCAGGAGACAATAGCAAGTTGGTATCTCCGGCTCTATTTGAGGAGATAGTTAAGAAGATTAACCCTAATGCTTATCGCTTGAATCTACCTAGTCATATCCGTACGACTAATGTTTTCAATGTCAAGCATTTGATTTCCTTTTGCAATAACTCTTTTGACGATGATGATGCAAACAATTCAAGGGTAAATTTTCTCTTTTACGGGGGATGATGTGGAGCAACGGGCTTAGGAATTCATGAAATAGTATGAGCACGAGCGAAGCTAAAAAAACGTTGTTAGCCCAATTCTAAGGTTTTTTTTTAGCCTAATTTGATGCCGACAGGCCAACGAGTAAAACTCATGGGCTATGCCTATGAATAGAGATGATTTTGGCCAAAAACATCGGTTAGGCCCTCAAAATCGTAATTTACTATTTTTTTAAGGATTTTTCCTTACTATTTTTAGATTTTAGTGTTTGTTTCCTTTTCAAATTGTTTTTGGGTTTTGACTGAAAATTTACTATTTATATATGACTTTGAGGCTGAAAAAATGTCACTTTTGCTTGATTAATAAACTTTTTATGAGGGAGTATCTCGAGTTTTCCTAATTTTTTATATTTTTTTAAATCAACGAGATTGAAGTCTATTTCTTGGTATTTATGTTTGCAATTCAATAGGTTGTAGTAAACCGATATCCGAATTTTAGATCAACGTATTTATCTTTTTTTTTTATGAGTTTCTGCTACATCGGCTATTAATGAAAACCTAAAATAAAACCAATTAGATATTCTAGCTGGAAATATGCAAAATGATCTCCCTAGTGAATACAAGAAAAATAGCCCTCTCATTAGCTCTAACTCTTTGGTTCAAATACTGACTAATACAAATAGGCAAACAAATTCATAATCTCCATTCTGAATGATATTTCATATATATATATATATGAAATCTACCATTATACTATATAATTAGGCTAGTAAAAAGCTAGCGAATAAAGAGATTCCAACCAAGCTAAGCTTATGGAAACTAGAATTAGTTAAATAGTCCACTATAGAGTTCCTTGCTCTAAGAATATGACATAAAAAAAGTTGATTTTAACATAAAATCAAGTTTGAAATGATATTTAAATTATTCGAAAGCTTCCAAGATCTATTAGAAAAAAGGTTTGTTCATATAGACAATAGCATTAGTCAAATCCGATTCTATAATCTAGTTAACTTGAAGAGTTAAAAGGAAGAATAGTGTTGATTTTCAATATTTTCTTAAAAGCCAACATCGCTACTTCATTAGAATTTTTATCCCCTCATAAACTAAAAAACTATATAAAATATTGTCACAATGGTCCAACAAAACACCACTTGTATCATAAATACCTTAAAAAAAATCATTCACATTCTAATTACCATGATTTTGACACATATAACGTATCTAGCAATTATTAGTTAGGCCAAGTTCATGATCTCAATCTACGACAACATAACTTATTTGTGAATTCAAGAATATTTTATGATAAAGTACAAAAGCTTTGAAACTCGTTTTCATTCTAGTAAAAATCTTTAAAGGCTAAAAATGTAGCTATTCGGACAATTAAGACTAGTCCTCTAAAAAATAATAGAAAACTAGCTTATCTATAAGTAGAAAACATGGAATGAATGGAAACTAAAAACCTTCATTACTAGTTACATTTACTTTATAGTGCTAGTTGTCTAATGGTGTCATGCGAAAATCTACAAGTTGATTGCTTTCCTAGTCTATTTGTAAAGCGAGTTGGTCTCTCTTGATATGGGATGGTTTGATGATCAATATTCATTATAACCTCATGAGGTTCTTGCTTATTCGAGCTGGAATCATACTCTATAGAGAATGGATCTCTAGGAAATTATGTTTGCACATAATTGGCCAATGGGCTTAGCTTGCCCATGCTTGGCGGATTAATCCCACTTCGTCATACGGTTCATGACTATTTACGAAAGCGTGTAATCTCAAGTCCACTTTGATTGAAAATGCTAAACAAATGTCGAGTTCTACTCCACATTGAAGCTATGGAATCAAAGGACCTCAAAACTCTCCTTTCATAGTAAACAAACATCACTTATGAACATAATGAGAGCTATAAATGCAACTTATTCCAACAATTAAAAATAATCCATAGAAACTCTCAAGACTAAGGCTATTAGATGAAACCAAGCTATTGAAATTTAGACAAGCTGCTTTGTTTGCTAAACCATGTATCCTCGATTTGCTTTATTTTATCTCCTTGGTCACATTCGAATTACCACCGAATATGACTTGAGGAGAAACTTTAGGAAAGACCTAAAGTCATAAGAAAGTATACATGAGAAGTAATGCACTTATTTGGGAACCGGAGAAATGGAGATAGAAAAGTGAACTTATAAAGCCAAAACCACTTGTCTCAAATGTAGGATCAATCATCATATATTTAGAGCAACACTTTGATAGAAAAAGTTTTATATATGGCACCTCATCGAAAGTAGTAGCAATACCTCCTTTTCCATTTCCATTTCCCTTAGTGAAAAGTTCATCGCATTCTTCATAGAATTATACACCATTAGCTTAGAGTTGTCGAACCCCAAATTTAACAAGATTTCTTTAACAAAAGAACCCATCGGGTAGCTTAGTCATTTCTTTACCAAGAAATTGATAAGGATATCCTATCGTCAAGATTATCTCTAACTTGTTATTTTTATCTATACACTAGTACAACTAGATATCCATGTAATATAGAGGTCTCTATTACGGTATAGCTAGTCATTCTTGTTGTATTGAAGTCCGTCTCTGCAATAGTTCTATTTCTACAATAGGAATCCTTGTAAATAACAAACACTATTGTGAACTCCGTAATATAAATACAGCGGCTACATGAAAAAAATTTTAGTTTCATCATACGTAAAATCTTCATGGTATTAGATCTTCACAAGGTTTAAAAACCTAACTCCTTCTATATCATGAAACTCGATGAAAAACAAATCCAAGCTCGCTGCCATGGTTGAACCAGTTTCTTCTTCACCTTTAGTTTTTGATCAAACAACTCATGGTCGAACCGAGTTTCTTCTTCACCTTCAATTTTTGATCAAGCAAGCTGACTCACCAATTCAAAACATGAATGACTAGCTATACCTTTTACAGAGACTTTTATATTACATGGACATCTAGCTATACTTGTTGTATAGATAAACATAACAAGTTGGAGATAATCTTAACGAGTAGGATATCCTTATCAAATTTTGCCATATTGTTGAAAAAAATTTTGACCGACCAATCAAGGCATTTCAAGCATACTAGGGAATCAAATTTCAAAGCCTTACCCATACCTATATGATAATGGAATCACTCACTATAGCTCTTATCCAAAAACCCTAGAACAAAATGGATGTGTTGAGAAAAAACAACGACACATCACTAAAACGAGTCGAGCTTTACTTCACCATGCTTCACCGACACTCAAATTTTAGGAACATGCCTTTACTACCATGGTTTATTCCATTAATCGCTTACCCATCACCATGCCTAGCACACAAAAGTCCATTTGAAACCCTATTCCATCAATTACCAAATTATCGGATGCTTCATGTCTTCGGCTATCTATGCTACCCTTGGCTACAATACCTTAGATAAAAAATAAATTAGAACCCTAATCACAACGTTGTGTTTTTCTAGGTTACAATACCTTAGATAAAGGGTATAAATGTCTTGATTTGATCACTAACAAAACCTATATCTCACATCATGTTTTGTTTGATGAATAGGTTTTTCCATATCGGATCGTAATGAGTGAAACTCCAACGACCTCCGACTCTCAAAATGCTATCACGCTACCGGTCACACCATCTAAGCCTTCCTCACTACCCATGCCTCCTACTCAATCCACCCTCTCGCTTTGGCCCTCACACCAACTGCCTAACCCCCACCTCCATACCCACTACTCCTCCTACTAGCCAAATGCCCACTACATCACCAAACCCTCTACCCCGACATCCTATTCACGAGTCCATTCGACCCACTCGAACCAACTATTACCTTTACAACTCCATGCCACATCGACATGGACCATACTCATACAGAGCCCATTCCGGGACACTCGACCCATAAATTAACAACCTACGGCCAATCCTATAGCTCACTACCGCCCCTAATATAAGTAGAAATTGATCTAATAGGTTACTTATCTCCTTTACCAAAAAATAAAACCCGAGTTACCACCACATCCCATGAAAACCGGATCTTAAGCTGGTCATAGCAAAAAAAAAAAAAAAAAAAATTCCACGCCTATGTACCCACTGAACTAACATGTTTTTCCACTCGCTCGAAAGTATCCCTACTCGGTGCATAACCATGGATGCCGATATTACAACGTTACAATCCAACAAAACTTGGACTCTAGCTCCACAAGATCAACCTTCAAACATTGTGTGAAATAGATGGGTCTATAGAATCAAAAGACTTCTAGATGGGACCATTGATAGCTTTAAAGCATGCCTTGTTGCCAAAGCCTTCCACCGAGCACCCAAGCATAGACTACACGGACACATTTAGCTCTGATTGTGAAACAAATAACGATAAGACTAGCATTGTCTCTTATAGTTACAAAAAGATGGATAGTGCAACAACTTGATGTCTCCAATGCATTCTCACATGGAAATCTAGAAGAAACAATGTTTATGAAGTAACCACAGAGCTATATGGACTCCAAATATCCCACACATATATGTTAGGAAAAATCCCTGTATAGACTTAAGCAAGCACCAAGAGCATGGAATCAATGTCTTATAAATCAACTTCTCCATCTTGGGTTTAAAAGATCCCAATCTGATACATCTCTATTTATGTACACAAAGGGGGTAGACACCATCTACTATCTCATTTATGTAGATAATATCATTGTCACTAGAAATAATGCTAGCTTCTTTTAGCCTCTAAAGAACACACTCGTAGTGGCGGTTTGTAATCAAAGATCTAGGGAGACTTGCCTACTTTATAGGCATTGAGGCACACTAGCGTAAGGGAGGATTAACCCTTACACGGTCAAGTATATAAGGGGCATTCTTAGAAAGGCAAAGATGCATACGGCAAGCTCGATCTCCACTCTTACAAACACCATAAAGAAGTTAATGAACTCGGGAGAATTATTTGTTGATCCAACCTTGTTCCATAACATTGTTGGGGGACTTCAATATCTTGTCTTAACAAGATCGAACTACTCATTTGCTATAAATAAAGGTGAACAATTCATACATGCTCCTACCACGGATCACTCGGTCAGCTGTCAAGAGAATACTATGGTACTTGGGCTCTACCACTCGATCATGGCTTACACTTCAAACCTACAAATACCTTAACTCTACATGCCTATACGGATGATGATTGGGGTAGTGATATGGATGATAGGAAAAGCACTACATGGTATGCCATTTATTTAGGTGGTAACCTTATGTGCCGATGTTAAAAAAAGTAGAGAATAATTGTATAGTCCTCTACCAATGTTGAATATCAAGCCTTATTTATAACGACTCTGCGAGGTCACTTGGATTCAATCCCTCTAGAAAGAAATTGGAGCTACACTACTCGTGGTAAATGTCCTCTAGTGTGACAACTTGTCTACCATCTACCTCACGTCCGATCCTATTTTTTATGCTTGGTCTAAGCACTTAGAGATCGATTTCCACTTCGTAAGAGATAAGGTGAAAAAGAAAGAGCTCACGGTGAACTTCATTTCCACTACCGATAAAATTATGAATCTCCTAAAAAACCCACATCCAAATGATAATTCTTTCTATTACGGGATAAACCGACTACGTAATTTGCGGCTCGAGCTTAAGGGAGGATGATAAGAATATCTTATTATCAAGATTATCTCTAGCTTGTTATGTCTATCTATACGGTAGTAAAGCTAGATGTCTAAGTAATATAGAAGTCTCTGTAACGGTATAGCTAGTCATTCATGTTGTATAAAAGTTTGTCTCTATAATAGGTCCGTCTCTACAATAGGAATCCTAGTAAATAACAAACACTACCGTGAACTTTACTATATAAATACGGTAACTATGTAAATAAAATTTTAGCTTGATCATACTTAAATTCTTTAGAAACATCATATGATTACTACTTGCTTCTAGACAAGTTGTTAACCACTCTCTCCCCTATAAAGTAAATATAAAGTTATGATATTAATAATTTATATATTGGAGTACTTCAACAAGGGAAAGGATTTTACCTTATGCAAAAACCATCATGGAGAAAGAAAACCGGAAACTAGTGCCGACTTGATTTGAGGTAGGCGCTCAAAAATCTTCATTTATTCTATGTTCAAGAACCCACACTACAAATCGATGAAAATAAAGAAACAAATACTTGCTACCTAAAGGTCCCATGTCCATGGTTTCAAGAAAACCTAATTTTTTTTGCTCTTATTATCTATAATAGAAACAATCATTGAGACACCACTTTCAATTAAAGGTAAGGTGTAATCAATGTACGAGGACCTATTAAAGACAATGGTGACGTCTCTAACCACAACATCATAATTTTATTGGCAAAAAAAAAAATGTAAAAGAAAAAAATTTCATTAAAATTGACTTGCATCACCGTTAATAATATTCTATGTAATATGTTTACAAGTACTGAAAAATTATAAAAGAAAGTTTTACCTTGAAGTACACTTGATCTACCGGATCATTATAAGTTTCAACGGAGCTTATTATCGGGCTTGGTAAAGGGGATGTTCTCATAAGGTAAAGCATAAGGCGGTGCTTCTACTATAGCACCAAATACATCCGTGCAGAATTTGATGACTTTTGGGGTGTTTGAAATAGGATCTTTAGTCATTATCACAAACTCACGAAAACCATCCTTGACGAGCACTCTTATCCTCAACTTCTTTCCACTTGTTGGAATCACCCAACCCTTGGGAACAGAAGTTATATCACCCAACCATATTATAGTTGAAAGCTTAGAGGATGCAATCATATTTTTTGTTAAGTTTAGTGTTTTAACAATTCCCTTTGTTGGTGTCCGGAATCCAATCTCTCCTCCCCCAAATACCCGTTACATTTATTTTCCGAAAAGGTAATGGCTATAACTCGCTTGTTAACAAAAAGGTAATCTCGTGTAAAGCCTTTGAAACTTGTGTATGATAAAGCTTGAAGAAGGTTTGGACCATTTAAAGATATGCCAATAAGTGCAAGATCCATTGATGAAATGCTAGAAGTTTTTGCCTTTTGGAAACCTAAATTTATTGTTCCAGCTTTCTCAACTACCAAGACCAATGTTGTTGTAGCATCATAGGCCTATAGTCCATAAATGCACAACTTAGCATCAATCATATATGGATTATCTTATTGAAATTTCCTCTTCAACCTAACTCAAAAATTTCAAACCTCTTTCGTTTGTGGTATTTGAGGTTTATCTCCTAATAACCCTTTTATTGTATTAATGATAGAAGTATCTACAGTTGAACTAGAGAAAAAATTCATCAACCCATCAGTCATGATCCAAACATAACCTTCACTCATCATTTCAATCTCTTTTAATTTGGCAAAAACCTAAATGGCAAGGGAGGAAAACATGTGCACAATGAAATCTCTAGTTTGCATTATCATCAACTTGTAAAGCTCCTCAACAATTTGGTCATCGATGGTTGAAGGAGAAATAACACTGCAGTAAGGGATCGAGCATCAACTACTTGTAAAGAATCGATTAAGTAAGGTATGATTCCCTCTCCATATTCATTGTTAACATAGATGGGCATTGCTTCTCTCTATCCAAAGGCTTGAACTATAGAACTTATGTCATTCATTTGACTTGAATCTATATTTATAACTCTCCTTTTGTAAGTAAGGGAAGGACTTGATGCAAAAATGATATAATGGGCACTTGAACTTTTTCTCCAAGGTCGATAACAAAATTGGCTTGCATTGACGTTGTTGGCCCTAATATTGCTTTGACTTTCACATTTTTTATCGAGTCCAAGAGTTGTATTTGTTGGAAGCATAATAAGCTCACAAAATAAAACTCAAACAATAATATATTGATAAATATTGATAATAAGAAAAAACCTCACACAAAATATCTTTTCTAAATAGATTGATTTTATTTCTCTTTTTCTAGGCTACTGCTAGTATATAGTCGTTGCTCTCTTGCTCTCTCTTTTTCTCTTTAATTCTCTCTAATTTTTCTCATGTATGCATTACAATCATAAGGGTCATATTTGTTGGTAAACTTAACCTCCTCATTTGGAAAATCTAGAATTAATTAGAAGCCATAAAATTTTATAACCTCTTTTAATCACCTCTTTTGACCACCTCCATTCATCACCTCATTTGACCATCTCCTTTGAATATTACTTGGTATGTTGCTTAATGACTAATAATTCTTAATGGTCACCTCTTTTGACCACCTCCATTCATCACCTCATTTGACCATCTCCTTTGAATATTACTTGGTCTATTGCTTAATGACTAATAATTCTTAATGGCTTGAGATAATTCTGAGAAGGGTTTGAATTCTAACACTCCCTCTCAAACCCAACTTCATATGCCAAGCTTTTCTTTGAGTGTGTGGAATACTTCGGTCTTCAAAGGTTTTGTAAAAATATCTACGAGTTGATCTTCTATTCCGTAATGAACTATCTCTATAATTTTGTTTTTCACTTGCTCTTTAATAAAATGATATTTTCTAACTATATGTTTGCTTCAGCTATGTGACACTAGATTTTTACAAGTGATATAGTAGATTTATTATCTAGGTATATTGTAATTGGACCTTCTTATGTATGATATAACTCACTCAAAGTATTTTTCAACCATATTGCTTGATATGTACACGTTGTTGCGGCTATATACTCTACTTCACATGTCAAGAGAGCAATTATTTATGATTACCATGAAAATATTACTGATCTAATATGAAATGCATATCCAAAAGTGCTTTTTTGATCATCAAATCTCCACTATAATCACTATTTGAAGGAACTAATTAACTTTAAATCTTGAGAATATGTATAAAATAAACCATGATCTATTGTAGCTTTGATATATCTCAAAATTCTCTTTGGTATAATGAAATGATCTTGCTTTGGTTTCTCCATATATATATATAGACCGGTCCAATTGCGTACATAATATCTAAGCGTGTGAAAGTCAAATACCTTAAACTTTCAACTAGACTCTTGAACGAGTGTCGGGTTTATGGACTCTTTGTTCGAATCAATTCTTAAATTTCATGCATACATCTATTGGTATAGCTACTAGCTTATAAACATTCATTCTAAACTTAATTAAAATGTGTTCCGCATGCTTCTTCTATGACATAAATATTCCATCTTTCATTTGTTTTACCTTAATTCGAAGAAAGTAAGGCATTTCACCAATATCTCGTTATTTCAAATTCTTTAGTCATAGCTTTCTAAAGATCATTAAACATACTTGGATTGTTTTTGTAAAGATTATATCATCCACATATAGGCACATAATCATGATATCACTATCTTGATTTTTCTTTGTGTATGAGGCATGCTTATACGAACTTTTTGCAAAACCATTCTTTTGGAAGTACTTGTCTATTCTAGTGTTCCAAGCTCATGAAACTTGCTTGAATCCATACAACGACTTTCTTTATTCGATAGACGTTGTCTTCTTATTCCTTTTTAATATATCCTGGTGGTTGCTCAATATAAAATTCTTCTTTTAGGTATCCACTCAAGATTGTCGATTTCACATCCATCCAATAAATTTTCCATTTATTTTATGCTACAACCACTATGAGAAGTCTAATAGTATCAATTCCTGCAATTGGAGCAAACACCTCCTCATAGTCAATTCCTTGTATTTGTTTATAGCCTTTAGTAACTAATCTTATCTTATATTTTTCGACTTTTCCTTATGGATTAGTCTTTATCTTGTACACCCACTTGACTCCTATTGCCTTGTGTCCTCTTGGAAGACTAGTTAATTCCCATGTATCATTTCTTTTGATTTTAGTAATTTCTTCATTCATAGGCCTTCTTCCACTTCTCATCTTTAGTAGCCTCTTCGCATATTAATGGATCACACTCTTCCATTAAAAAAAAATAAGGAGTAATTGAATTTTGTCTACACGAGTTTTATGGAATCAAAAATATCATTTAGACTCCCGATTTTCAAGTGCTCCCCTAAATTGTTATTGCTACTATCGCTTCCTGATGATGTTGATGGTATCCATTTAGGAGTTACTGAAGCTAGACTTTGTAAAGGAGTTTGGTCATCACCTTGTTCATTTTGTGTGTTGAATTCATCATCATTGTCATCATTAAAAAATAGTCCTTTAACTTTTTTTATCTTTTTTACTCCATCTCCAATAATCTACTTCATCGAATTCAACATCTCGAGAGATGATCACCTTCTTGGTCAAAGGATTATACAATCCATATGCCTTACTTCTTTTCTTATAGCCAATAAATATACACTTCTCTCTTTTGTCATCTAACTTCTTTCTTTTCTAGTCGAGAACATGGGCATATGCAAATGCACCCAAAAATCCTATGTCTAGCTATGGGCTTGGCATCACTCTATGTTTCATTTGGCATTTTGAATTTTACACTTTTTTTGGATATCGATTAAGTAAATAAATAGCATATAGAATGGCTTCAGCCCAAAAGGTTATAGGTAAGTGCTTTCGTTTCATCATGCTCCTTGCCATATCAAGAATCGTGCGATTCTTTCTTTTTGCAATGCCATTTTATTATGGTGTATATGAGGTTGTCGGCTAATGAATGATTCCATTTTATTTGCAAACACCTTCAAATAACTTTGAGGTGTACTCATCTCCTCTATCATATCTAAGTATCTTCGGATATCGCCTACTTTATTTTTCTACCATTGCTTTGAACTCCTTAAATTTATCGAGGGCTTATGATTTTTCTTTAACAATATAAACCTAACTTTTTCTATTGAAATCATCAATAAAGTAAGATAATACATGTTTCCACCAAGTGATGGTAAATCAAATGGACCAACTATATCCGAGTGAATAATCTCCAAAGGCCTTTTGGTTGCTTCATGATTTTCCAACTTTAAAACTTTATCTATGTTGTTTCCCTTTAACACGAGCTTCACACGATTGATCGATTGATTAATTTTTAGAAGTCCATCCACCATCTTTGCTCTCGGTTATAACTTTAGGTCGATAAATCCAAGATGACCAAACCTTAAATGCCATAACCATGATTTGTCTTTAATGACAAACTTCATGCACTTAAGCACTTTTGTATGAATATCGAGTGTGAAAAGACAAATCTTTATCATATCAACTTTAGCAATTAATTCTCCACTTCGTTAATGATAAGAGAGCAATCCTTCGGGCTGTATATTATACCCCTTTCCTAGGAGTTGGCCAAGGCTAATGATATTGCTTTTCAAAACAAATACATAATAAATATCATGTATATACATTCTAAGTGCAATAATTGCAAAACATTAAGCCTCGTGTCCTTAATTACTATTTGAATTATTATTACACACCTTTTAAGTTTAAAAGATAATATAAAAGGAAAGAATAAGGCTTCTCACTCACACCTGATTTATTATGCACACATACTGGCAAGTCAATCTTCATTTGGTTACTTGAAACATGTCATTTGATGTAGACTAACGAGCCTTGGAATTTATGGAACGATATGAGTGCGATAGAAGCTAAAAAAAATTTGGCCTAGGTCTTAGGTTTTTTAGCCTAGTTCCATGCTAAACAAGCAAAACACATAGGCTATACCTATGATGTAGGAGTGATTTTAGACCAAAAAAAAAAAAACACCGTTTAAGCTCCCAAAAGTGATTTTTACTATTTTTTAGGATTTTTTCTTATTTTTGGGTTTTTTGTATTTGTTTTCTTTTTGAATTCCTTTAGGTTTTTGGTCGAATTTTTCTATTTATATATGACTTGGAGGCAAAAAAACATATTTTTCTTAGATTAATAAAAGTGTATAAGAGAGTATCTCAAGTTTATTCTAATTTTTAGCATTTCTTGAATCAATGAAACTTGAAACCTATTTTTTGGTATTTGCATGCAATTCAATAGGTTATAGTAGACCGACATCGAATTTCAGATTAACGATATTTATTTATTCATTTATTTGTAAGTTTCTGTTATGTCATTATTATTTTAGACCTTTTCATCTATGCCATAAGAAATAAAAAGGTGAGATAATGCTCGGTAAGTGTACTCAAGTAATGCATGATGCATTATGCATGATGCAATAAAATATATTTTCATGACTTTGAAATACATTTTTTGTAATCGGGTATGTCATAACCCAAAATTTCCCTATACTTATTTTATTGTTAATTAATTCTTATGTTATTTTTATTTTCTTTCATTTTTTATTTGAATTATTTTAGAAAAACAAGAGTAAAAATAAAAATACAAAAAAGGAAAATATATGGAAAACATAAAATCTCTCCAAAATCAATCGAAAATCTATCCAAATATTCCACTAATCTTTTTTTGAATTTGAATTTAGCACACATCCATTCTCTTATGTTTAGCTAATCAAATCTCAAATTTGAAATTTAACAATTGAAATTTGAGTTTGAATGGGCTAATTTTGGGAGAGATTGAACAGGTTTTGGCCTTTAAAAGTTTTTGGATTTTGGTTTGAAGGGGGACATAAGAAAGAGCCAAAAAAGCCTTCATAATTCCCCAATCTCTAAAACCCTAAAATGTAGTCCTGAAGAGAAACCAAGATTAGGCGACCATCCCATCTTCCACGAAAAATGATGGCCGCCATGGCTCTTCCAAAAATGCCATCTTCTCTTTCTCCCCTAACCGAACCTTCCAAAAAACATATCCTCCTCCATATGGCTAAACACATCACCAAGCCACCATGGCCTCCTCCACTCGCCAAGCCGAAGACCACCCTCTAATAAACCATAATCAACTATCTTCACACTTAAAACAATAACTTCACTCCCTCACAAACAGATGCACAAACACCTAGTATGCACA